>RJVU01028295.1:2459552-2483506 GCA_003731715.1 Anabarilius grahami
GAGTTTGAAAAATCCTTATTTGTCCGGGAGAGCAGAAGGAGTTCGTCTGTTTTGTTGGGAAGAGAACGGAGATTTGCCAGATGGATGCTGGGGAGCGCCGTTCTTAATCCGCGCTGTCTGAGTTTCACGAGAGCTCCGGCGCGCTTCCCCCGTCTGCGCGTCCTCCTGAAGCGTCTTAACAGCGCTGCCGCTGCGCCGACTACAACGTTCAACAAAACGTCTGAATAATCGAAATCCGGTAAAAGATTTTGTGGTGTGTACTGCCGAATGTTCAGCAGTTCATCCCTGGTAAAACTGATGGTGTTTGAAAAACAAAAAACAGGAAAAACGAACAAAAACAGAACAAACACTGAAGAGCTATGCACTGAAGCTGCCATGCGCGGCGCCATCTTGCGTAGAAGGCGATTCATCTGCGATTTGAACGCGATATTGCGTAGCTTGTCAGTGAACTACGGTTCTGTCTATTAAGTGGCGCTCCATTTGAAAGCAGGTGATGGCAATTTAGCAGTAATCAGGGAACCGGCTTTACTGACGAAATGCGCGTGACAATCGCATGCGATATATCGCCCAGTCCTAGTTCTGAACATGTTTAATCGGCGTTTGTTGGCTCGTGAAATGTCTGAGCAGTGTGGTATGATTTTCCAACAAACTCTGACGTAATCTGACCTGGCCACGAACCGTTACCATGACGATGAGGTAAAGTCCCTTGCAAAGACTGCCGTTTGATCGCGCCGGCGCCTCACACACACACAGCAAAGCACTGCAAACGTGACATCGCAGCTTGTTCATTATCGAAATAATACAGTCGAACAAACATATATGTCGTCATTTCTATTTACAACCCTCTCACTGTAATTCATAACTGTACGTTTATAATGAACGATGCATTAAAGTGATTGTTTTATTACAAACTGAGTACATTTTATGTAATGATAACATGGTAACTCTACATTGTTTATAAAGGTGTTAGTTAATGACTAACAAGTAATTTTCAAATGTATTTTAATCGTTTTTGAGCATAACTGCATAAATAAGAATGGTGAATTCAATGCAATATCTGCCAAATAGTGTTTACAGCCTGCCCACGGAAGATATGGGTGGGGTGAACAGTAGCTCATTATCATTTAAAGGGACATGCACCGAAACGGCTCGCTGTGAACAGAACTGTTTTTGACAAGGTTAAAAGGGTGTTTTTTTACACAACCATTCAGAAATTTTAATCAAAGTATGTTATAGACTTTTCATGAAGAACCCAAAGAATCATACTAACTTGTGGAAAATCGGCATCTGATGTCCCCTTTAATTGTTAGCAATAATTTGTTTATTATACAATATTACTTACGATGCGATCATTCTACACCGTGCACTCTTCATAATTATCAGATAAAAGGTCCTGACAAAACCACAGACCTCATCTCAGGGAACAAATACCTCCAGATAAGTAAACTGAACCAACATAATAGCTTTATTATAAGTTGCAATAATTTAGTTGAATTATGTAATAACAGGAAATGTTAAAAGAATACTTTTTAATTTAATAAATTTGAATGGCAACATCAAACCAAAATCAAAACCTGTATTAGAGGGTGGATCATAACGTTAATGATTAGTATGGTTCATTTGCCATTAATACCAAAGTACACACAAACACTAACACAGATAAAATTATAGCCCAAACAGCATAAATCAAAGTGTATTGTTTAATAGTAAATGCAAAGTTAACTTATTAGATTACATAATCATACACATATATTATTAACATACTGTAGCACAGTTAATATATTTTCTTAATTTTACATTAGAATTTTTTTTATTCTGTTCAGTGTGATTTGGTTCATTAAACAGATCAAAGCATCACAAGAATGGTTACGAGGAGACCACCGGAACCACTGTGATGTCCATAATTTTTTTTAATGCAAATAAAATGTATATACATATTCTTTAGTGTACCCAAATAAATGTTGACATGTTTGAAGTCTCTTTGACCAGATGTGAAGGTGAGGGCTTAAGTAAATATTTTGTGTTTGTCAATATTAACATCACTGTTTTAGAGGTTAATTTTTTACATGACACAACACAACCTCACATAGTCATGTTTTCTCTATTCAGAAGAAACTAATAAATAGCTAAGATTTACTCAAAAAAACAGGATTTGCATTAAGAAAACGGCAAATTAAGTTATTTTTGGCACTATTTTCAAAATGTCTTTATAATGTAACTTTTCAAAAAAATTTCTTAAGTTCCAAACAGATCACCAAGTTGTTGTTTTTTTTTTGTATTTTGTACTGACTTAGTACCTACTGTATACAATACCTAAAATTACCAGTAAAATCACACCTAATATAATAGTATCACACCTATACTATTCATATAAAGCAAGTCATTCAAAATGCAAGTCACAAACTTTGTATTTGCTTCATAAATGAATACATTTGTGCATGATTTAAGTCCATTGATCTTAATGGTTATTGTGTTTGTGTGTGTGTGGTCCTGGTATTCCCTAAATTATTGGGACTAATGTCTCTACAAGTAAAGTAATACCAGTAAAATTTGATCTTGTGGGGCCTTTTTTCTTCTTCTTTTTTAGTCCCATGAGGAAACAAGCTTATAAATCATACAGAATTATTAATGTTGAAAATCTAAAATAGCAGAACGTTTTCTGTGATGGATAGGTTTAGGGGTAGGGTTAGTACAGGCTGATAGAATATACTTTGTACGGTATAAAATCCATTAAGTCTACTGGAAGTCCCCCATAAAACATGGAAACATTCATCACAAAAGGGCCGGGAACAAATAAACCCACTTCCACAACTCTGTTGCTGCCCCGGAAAAACAAACTGCATCCATTGTTCCCTTAACACTGGGTTCTTCGGGAAGCTGAACATGGTTATCTTTCCCTCACAACCAAAAAAACACTTCATTGGTGACATTGTTGATTTCATGGTCTAAAAACAAAATGACAAATCTTTCTCGAGCAAAACCTGTGCAGTGCTGCCAACAACTTCTGTAACCTGAACAAAGCACGTTGATGGACACGCTTTTGTTCTCTCGCTCTGGTTGATTTGTGTTTGTGCTCTTCCTGGGGAAGTGGCCATACAAGGAATTCTGCCCTTTATGATGTCATAAAGGGCCATACTTGAAAAAAACTTTCTGAAACTTATACAAATCCTATGTGTGTGTATTTGGCACAGAAATACTCTGTTATACGTCCAACTCATGTTTTGAAACTTTGGCCATGTTTAGCATGAGAATCCAACTCTTTAACAGTGTAAATAAGTCAGAATGCAAGAAATAGCATTAGACATCTCCTTTATAGTGTTAGTTCACCCAAAAATTTAAATTATGTCGTTCCACACCCGTAAGACCTTCATTCATCTTCAGAAGACAAATTAAGATATTTTTGATGAAATCTGTGAGATATATGCTTTGTCCATAGACAACAATATAATCAACACTTTCAAGGTCCAGAAAGGTAGTAAAGACATTCAGTGCATTTACTTGGACTATCATTAAGTGAAAGTGAAGTGACATGTGGCCAAGTATGGTGACCCATACTCGGAATTTTTGCTCTGCATTTAACCCATCCAAGTGCACACACACAGCAGTGAACACACACACCGTGAACACACACCCGGAGCAGTGGGCAGCCATTGCTGCGGCGCCCGGGGAGCAGTTGGGGGTACGGTGCCTTGCTCAAGGGTCTCACCTCAGTCGTGGTATTGAGGGTGGGGAGAGCGCTGGACATTCACTCCCCTCACCGACAATCCCTGCCGGACCTGAGACTCGAACCCATGACCTTAGGGTTACAAGTCCGACTCTCTATCCATTAGGCCACGACTGCCCCTCAAAATTATGCGATTATAATGGGATTTTGGTAATATTGCGATTAAACTTTACCTCATGTAAACGCAATACTTTGATTAAAGTAATGCAATTAAGCTTACAATCGTAGAAAGCATAATCGAATTAAAGGTGGCGTGCACCGATTTTAATTACAATATACAGGCATGTAAACACCTAAATCACATTATTCCCGATCTGACCAAAGTGCGCATGTGCTTGGACGTACACGGATGCCGTGTGTTGTTCACACAACTTCATGAATTAACTCCGTGACATCATTCGAAAGTTTTCTCTTCACCAAAACGCTAAACTCTGTCAGCACAACTCGCTGCGCAGTCTCTGCACCGTATCTTCATCCAGACGGTGTGAAGAATGCAACGGCAGCGTAGGCAAACCCGGCATTGCAATGTTCATCATGGCGCCGAATAATATCCAGGACGTCCATAAAAATGTATTTTGAATTTGATGTAAGTAGATTAAGACAATGGCCAGTAACATGCAATACTTTATGCCTATCTGAGTGTGGTATTATTAGCAAATAATCCGAGTAATGAAAATTGCATGTTAACTGGAGTGAAGAGTTCTGCTCGTGTCATGTAAACATCTTACTGCGATTAAGACCTTACTCTGATTATGAGAAATAATCGCATTATTGGTGCACATGTAAACATAGTCAATGTTAAAATAGTCGACGTGACTGCAGTGGTTTAAACTTAATTTTATGAAGCGACGAGAATGTGTGCGCAAAAACAAAACAAAAACAATGACTTTATTCAACAATATCTTCTCTTCTGTGCCATTGTTTGCGTCTAGCGCTTCCAGGTTCTACGTCAGAATGCCGACTCATTATTGGCCGGCTCCTGCATCAGCATCACAAGCATGCGTCATGCTAGTCACGTGATCAGCTTTGGCCAATACTGAGCCGGCATTTGGACGTAAACATGGAAGCCTTCACTGTGCTTACTGCGTCAACTGCGTAAGGATAAAGACATTGTTAATGTCGTTATTTTTTTATTTTTATTTTTTTGTGAGAAAAGTATTCTTGTTGCTTCATAAAATTAAGGTTGAACCACTGCAGTCACGTCAACTGTCTTTAGTACCTTTCTGGACCTTGAAAGTGATGATTATATTGATGTCTATGGACAAGGCATATACCTCTCAGATTTCATCAAAAATATCTTAATTTGTGTTTCGAAGACGAACGAAGGTCTTACGGGTGTGGAACGACATGAGGGTGAGTAATTAATAGGGCTGGGACAATACATCGATGGATCGATTTTGATATTTTCCATATGTATCGGGATTCTCTCTCGAATCGATTCTAAGCTTAGTTTTCAACAGCAGATGGCACTGCGTGCTTTAGAAACAGACAGAAACATACTCTGCTTCCTTCCAATTCCTTACACACACCACTTGAATCTTCTATAAAATAATCATTCATAAAATTTGAAAAGTTTGAAGCGAACTACAAGGGTGTTTGCAGTGATCTGTTCACATTAATCTCGCATCCTAAAAGCATTCTGAAGTGTAAAGACATTCTCAGACTCAGCCGAACGCACAAGCGCTCTTCTTAATGAGCATTTGAGCGTGCGGATAAAAAATAGCTTAAAAAATTTGAAATTAAAACACTAAGCTCAGAATCGATTTGGGATGCATTTGGAAAATATCAGAAACGATCCACGAAACACGATGCATCGATATATTGTCCCAGCCCTAGTAATTAATGACAGAAATTTCATTTTTGGGTGAACTAACCCGTTAAACTATGTATTCTTTTTTCTTTTTGGTTTTCAAAAGTGGGGTTATAAATGTTCCTTTCACACAAAAGTTTATTGTGATGTGTAATGAGAATATTTTATTTAATCATGAAATAAACACACAAAAATCTTAATTCAATTTGGTAATTTTAACAATTCGGTTAATTAGTAAACAATACAATCAAATCAAATCATAAACAATAAGGTAACTGGAATGTAATTCATACATTTTCCTTATAAAATTATTTTATATTTTCGTAATTTTACAGTAAAATTATCTTCCAGCATATATTGGCCTCTATAAACATGGACAAGTGCTAAGGTATAAACTCATTTTACAGATATAAGATGTTGTCTTATTAGCTTATTAGCTAAAAATAAGAGCTTTTTCTGTGATAAAAGTAAGAAGGAAAGCCTTGAATGCCAAACCTTTTGGTTAACAAGATTTAACCTTTTTTAGTTGTGTATTAATTACAATTGGTAGTCATGTAAGATACATACATACACATCACTGATTTGTATTTTCAATCATTGGAAATTATTTTCCAACAGCACCATAGGAACACCTAATGGTGGGATCTTCTGGATGAAACACTTTAAATGTGCATGTGCTGTAATCATACTTCACAGTGCAGCCTTCAGTCTTGATAATCGCTCTAAACATCCTACAACAAAAAGCAAATATTACTTTAGTGGAACTTTCTTAACACATAAAATGTACAAAATGCTATCCATAATCACAGAAATAAA
Organism: Anabarilius grahami; assembly: GCA_003731715.1. Taxonomy (NCBI): domain Eukaryota; kingdom Metazoa; phylum Chordata; class Actinopteri; order Cypriniformes; family Xenocyprididae; genus Anabarilius; species Anabarilius grahami. Next base: position 2,465,903 of record RJVU01028295.1, read on the forward strand.
TTTCAGCTTATCCCTCAGTTTGCAAACATGAATGAATTGTGTTAAAAACACAGCTCTTGAAAACTGTGATATGAATCTGTTTTAATACAAAAAAGGTGAATGCAACATGAAAAACATTTGTGAAACGTACTTAAGGAAATAATATATTTTATATTAAATGCAATTAGTTAAACTTAATCATGTTTTTTATCCACTTAAGTAGGACTTAAGTAAATGTTATTTCATAATCACTTCTATAATGTCTTTGAAATGTGGTTATGTGAAATTTGTATTCATGTATTCAAATATTTTGTAATGATAAAGTTGCAATTTAAAATATATTACCTTTAAATAATATCAAACAACACACTACAGATAAAATTATAATCAAGTACTTTACCTCTGCTTTAGTTTGTTAGTCAACACATCAAAATAAGTGTACTTCTTTGCAAGAAAAGATTATTGAAACATATTGATTTAAAATGTCCTTTACAGTAAGATTTTAATTTGACATTATTACAAAGTGCACTTTTTAAAAGTATACTTGAGAAACAGTCAGTCAAACAGTGTCTCTTTAAATACACTTAAGTTGTCTTTTATTTCATTATTATACATCTGCAAGTACAGTTTTGTGAAAATATACTTTTTATATTTAATGTAAACTACAAATGCACATTCAATATAATTAAGCGCACTTATTTTTCACAAGAGAATACTTTAACAGCGTTTATTAATCTTAGTTATTGTTACTTTTTACATATACTAATACATATTAACCATTACAAGTTATTGATAAATTAACATTTGAACAATCATGAATTACCGCAATGAAAATTAGAATATTTATAAATTAACATTAACCTTGACTACTAAATGCTGTAAAAAATATATATATTTTGTAATACCAAATGCATTACCTTATGTAAATTAATTAAACCTTTTTATAGCTTGATTTTTTATTTTTATTTTGGTAGATTATGTTCATGAATTTAATTATTATTATTTGTTATTGTCTAAAGTTTTCTCTGTGACTGAAACTGAGGGACATATCTAAACTATTAAGTTTTAAAGAACAACATATTTGGTTTGGTTTTGACAACAATTAACATGTTAAATGATTTACGTGTCACAGCATTCCATCATGCCGGAGGAGCATGTGCATCTGATGCATCTGCCGTTTGTCCAAGCACTTCCTATTGGATGCCGGGATTCATCATAGCCATCCGTACAATATTTTGCCACTATATAAAAAATTTAAAGTAGTTGTGTTAATAGTTAGGACGTTATATACACAGTTTCCTTGAAACATTTATACATTTTGATATTTTACCTAAATATTTGTTTTGCTGCAAAACAGCACGGCAATCATTAACTCATGACGCTCTAATGAATCATGCACTTGTCTTCCAAATTTTGACTTCATGTTGATTTTAAAAGGCTTTAAAATGTCTCAGTAGTGCATTCAAATATTCTTTCACAATATGCAAAATATGCTATTATGTGTATGTTTTATTTACCTGGTTTTAGATGTTCACGGAAACAGGCAGAATCGCTTAAAGAGACAAAGGCACAAAATACCAAAACCAGAGCCAAAGATGTCTGTAAAGAGAAAACTAGAAACTTATAGAAAAGAATGGTATACATAAGGTAAATGTTTATGTATACATTCGGTAGCACTTTATTTTACATGTGTACTTATTATAGTAATTGCAATAACTGAGTAATAACTAGGTACTAACCCTGAACCTACCCACAACCTAACCCTAACCCATGTAGTTACCTTATATTACCCAGTACTTTCTTAGGTAAATACACTGTAAGTACATGTAAGTGCACGTACTGTAAAATAAAGTGCAATTATAAATTCTGTATTGATGAGAAGCTTTATTAAACTTACCATTTTTGTAAGTTTAGCGCAGATGATGGTCTGATGAAATGCAGTCATAGCACACTGGGTCTTTTTAAACAAAACAGAAGAGGACGGAACATCTGGCCAAACCACATGAGCACATGATCAATTTGTTTGATTATTGACTTTGACAAGATCTTTGCACTTTTGTGCCGCAAAATACGTTTCATGTCTTCAGTGTACGTGTGATGAGCCTCTTAGTACCTTTATGGATGTAGAATGAGTGAAATTTATTTTTGTAAATATTTGGTGTTATTGTTGGTTGCTGAATTTGTGGTTCATTGTGAAATCGTTATCTAAAGTATTTTTCATTGTATTAACAGCAGACTGTTTCACAATCACTTTCACAACAGATGTTAAGTGGTATTCTTACATATTTCTCAATTATATCATGATTGTGTCAGCCCCAAGTGATTTCCTCACTGTGTATTAACAAATGTTGAACTCTTTTTTTTTTTCCCTCAGCATATTCAATAGCCAACATTATGACCTTAAACACAAGCTCGTCCAGCCAAGCCAGACCAAGAATTGTAATACTAAATATATGAAAGCAAAATTGTGGATATAGAGATAATGTTAAACATTTGTTTTGGAACATTATTTTACAATCAGTTTCCAAGTGTTTTCCATTGCAGTACTTCCTCTTGCTTGTTATTAGGCGGGGTTTAGACATTTGAGCTGTGTCACTTGCTGTGTCCCAAATGAACGTTCTTATAGGTGTGTGCGATTTTGATCGTGGACGATTAAAAGGTCTCCACGATCTGCTTTTGAAGAAATATCGTTGTATCGTGCTATAGTGCTGTCAGTTTCATTACATTACATTTACATTTATGCATTTGGCAGACGCTTTTATCCAAAGCGACTTACATTGGATTATACTATACATTTGTATCTGAGTATGTGCAATCCCTGGGATCGAACCCATGACCTTGGCATTGCTAGTGCCATGCTCTAACCACTGAGCTACAGGAAAGTTACAGACCTGGCGCATCTGTTTCAACAGACTGTGTAGTACAAAGCGACAAACATTCACATCATGTTAACACAGCGGTAGAGTTATACTCACGGAACACTGCAGTTATTCACAATCACAAAAGTTTATTATTTGCATGCTGTAAGGAAGGGAACTGGACAACGGAGTTGGGGATCCACGTGCAGGCTTTATTAAAATGAGCGTAGTCGTACAGGCAGAGGTCAAACACCAGCAAACAGATACAGGAGGGCAAGGCAAAAGAGTAATCCAAACACAGGTAAAGGCAGGCAGCAAACAATCATCAAACAAAGAAACAGTCCAGGGTCAAAAAGGGGGGGTGGATCTGTTTGGTTACAAACATTCGTCCAAATATGTTTCTTTGTGTTCAGCAGAACCATGAAATTCAAACAGGTTTAGATAAATGATGACAGAATTTTCATTTTTGGGTGAACTGTCCCTTTAAAAAGTCAGAATTGCGTCATTATAAAGCCACAATTGTGTCTTATAAATTATAAATTATTAAATATATAAATTACAATTCTGATTTTTTTTCTCAGAAGTGCTCATTTATATCTCTCAATTCTGACTTTATTTTCTCAGAATTGCAGGCTTATACCTATAATGTATTGTATATATTTTGAATTTAAGCCACAATTACGATCCATATAATCCTTTTATTTCACTCAATTGCAAAATGTATTTTTATAATATTCTCTCTATATTATAATGTTTTACTTAAGTAATGATTCATAAAAAATGAAAACCAGAACTAGTATGGAATAATTGTTAACATTAGGGATAAGAAAGCTGCAAACGGTTTTAATATATTTTCAAAATTAATGTACTAATGATTCTGTACCTCTTCCGGGTTAAAATGGATTCAAATGCAATAGGAGGATTAAAATGTTAAGTATTGTAAGAGGTCTTTCATGACGCTCCATGTGTTTGATAGGTGCTTGATATAAAATAAACGGTGCCTTAAAAAGTCCTTGAAACTGGTGTTCATGAAAGAGTGGGAACCCTGATAAAGAGAAGGTGGCATCATCAAGCCCATTATTTTGTACTGCTTTGAAATCTGGGGCCCCAAATTTAAATTAAGCTATGAATCGTGGGACAAAAACCCTGTTGAAATTTTCCACCTTGAGTTCTGCAAAAACATCCTGTGTCTAGTCTGGGATGCAGGGAAGAACTGGGCAGATTCCCTCTCCTATCTGAAATCAAGAAGCAGCGAAGTTCTGGTTCCATCTGTCAGACTCACAGGCAGATGCCTACCATCACTGCGCTCTTTCATACAGGGCAGGACACCCAGAGAATGACCCCTTGCACTATTTAGGAAACACACCAACTAAATTCAAAAATTCAATTTAAATTCTCAAAAATGAAAGAAATAGGTCAAAGAACCCAGGAAAAATACATATACACGATATGTATTGTAAAAAGGGCCATACAAATAAATGCGAATTGAATTGAATTGAGTGCGAGTCATGCTGGCAAATGTAATGTTAATTATTAAACCAAACAAAATACAAAACTTTCAAAAACACTCAGCTATAGTCGGCACCGATGGCCTCATGGGCAGCGCACCGACATGTAGTGTCAATGCGCTTCGGGTGACCCAAGTTCGAGTCCCGGCTCGTGGTCCTTTCCTGATCCCGTCCCCCTCTATCTCTCCCACTTCGCTTCCTGTCTAATCACTGTCCTATCATAATAAAGGCAAAAACGCCAAAAATAAATCTTAAAAAAAAAACACTCAGCTATGTGATTAGGGAGTGGGTTCACTTAGTGACATTAAACTGAAGTCGGTGTTCACTCAGTGACACCAACTCAACCTGCTTCCCTTAGTGTGTTTTTATACGTAGAAAAGGCGAAAATTGTATTAAACCGTTTTTTTCCCTGAACGATGATGTGAGCTCCTTGATTCAGCATAAATGACCTACAATGGCAACATTTTTCACAATCACGACAGAAAATCAAAATACTACTCTAACTTCACTAGCAGAAAGGCAGCACAATATAAACAAACCAGATTAGAACTGAATGCAGCGTGACGGCAGCTTCACATTCTCTATATCTCTTTGTTGATGGCCGTCAAATCTTTTAATTCAGCAGAAAAATCGCTCCTCTTCATAACATAAGGTTCACGTCCAAAATATGTTGTGATTTTCTGTTTCTAAACCAGCACAGTATACGGACTTTTCTCCATCTCTTGCATTCTAATTTTCACTGCTTGCCCTCCACGTGAATTTTGCGAGTCAGCAGAACCACGTGATTGCAAACAACCTATTAGGCTGCTGTCCCTTTAAGAACAAATGCACGGATCTAATATACTGTTACATATCCAATTTGCTCCCAGCCATTTACGTTCACATAGGACATAACAGACTGTTTATGTGAATACTCCACACAATGTGCATTTTGACATATTTGTGTGTGTATTTGACCATTCAAGCACAATAAGCTGCGAAAGAGAACTGAATTCTGGATTGCATGCATTAGAGGCGGTAGAAAGATAGAATTGTGATTCATATGTGTATCGATTTCCACCCCATCCCTAATATAATTCCTGTGTAATGGCCTGATCCCATTCAGAGCCTGATATCTGATGATATTTGGTGATGTTATGAATTTCACATTATTGAATATAGTGAACATGTGAGCATACATCTTAACATTCAGCTGTGATAGTCTGAAGAAAATGAAAGAAAAAATGAAATGAAGAAAACTCTTTGAGCTCCTGCATCATATAAATACACACAGACATCAAGAATCAGTGTATGAATGTCAACAACGGTCACATGATTCAGGATGCAATGCATCCTGGGTGCACTATACAAAACTCATCCATGGCTCCCAGTTTGCATTGCAGCATGAAACATGTTACCGTTGTTGAGATTCATAAGATGATTCTTAATGTCTGCGTGTCTAAAGAGATTCAGGAGTTTTGGGTCAAATAGCGGTAAATGTTTTCACCTTCTGCTGATGTTTCTGGCTAACTTAGTCACAGATTCAGAAGACATTATTTATCTTCTTTTTTTTCCACACAAATCCAAGAATTGCACACACAAAATGCTAATTGCCTCACATCTCTAGCAAATTAAAGCACCGCATTCAAAATATCACAAACATCTCAAAAGCAAACATTTGTTTTACATTGCAAACACCTTTGCCATAATATTCTATTTTTTGGATATATCACATACAGACAGTTATTCAAAACTTAAAGCTTTTCTTTCACGAGCTCCTGTGTACATTTCTGTACAAGATTGAAAATAATTGGCAGAGAGATGTTGAAAAATTAAACCAAAAGCAAGATTGAAACCAAACTATTTTTTTACTGTAAGCATTTGTGGTTGTGAATACAGTATTACACAGTATGAAAGAAAAGAAATACATAAACCATGTGTAGTTGGACAGAAACAATGGTTGTGTTTGAAAAAGGAAATCAAGATACTTCCTGTTAGATTTTTGTGTGTTACATACAGAATTATATGTTGTTTTGCAAAAAGTGTTTTATGAAGGCTGAGTCTAAGGCTGAGAATTAGTGTATGGTTCTGCAGATTTGGTGTGTGATTCTGGTGTTTGAGAATGGTGGCAAATTCAAAGCAAATGACTTTGAGGTTTGATGAAACTAGGAATGTACACTTTCAAAAAGGATGTGTTATTTTTTGTGTTATGGCTATTTTAACACATTTTTGTGTCAATTTAAGTTGATCATGTGTAGAGAGAGAGAGAGAGAGAGAGAGAGAGAGAGAGAGAAACAACACTGTGTCCAACACAACATGTGTTAAACTATCATCCAATCACATTGCTGCTATGTTACTCCGCAAGCCGTTAAGCAAGTTTGTGCCTCTTTCTTCATCGGTGGATGACTTGTGTTCATTTTGACACATTAATTGTGTAATGATTTTAACACAGTAAATGTGTCAGGAAGGTGATCTGCTGTTAACAAGCAGAATCAAAGGAGAAATTCACAATTTTAAGTTACCATCATGGAGATGAGTGTTTGCTTTAGTTGGGCTCTTGACCTTTGACTTTTATAATAGTAGCGTTTTGTTTGGGTTGTTGTAACTGTTATTACAGCCAGACAAGCAAAGAAGTTCAGGTGGAGTTGGTTATGTTTTCACGTAATCATTATTTGTCTTGCTCTCATTTAGAGCCAAATCTCTAAGCTAGATTTACAATATTGATTAAAGCAGAAGATCAGCTTTTTCTATTTAATTCAAAGGTTTTTCTTTAAAAAAACTCTTTCTTTTAGGCACACACAGACATCAAGAATCAGCCTGTGAATCTCAACGACGGTGACAAGCAACATATTCTGATCAACAGACCACATTAGAAAACAAGCTACTAAAAAGTCACAAAAAACAGAAAAAAAAAAAAATAGTGAGAATAAAGGAAATTACTAAGACAATTCAGCTCATAATTTATTGATGCAGCAATGCATGATGGGAGCCATGGATGAATTTTGATTGGTGGCTCCCAGAATGCACTGCAACATGCTTTATTATTCACACCACTGTTGAGATTCACAGGCTGATTCTTGATGTCTGTGTCTCTAAATGAAAGGTTTTTTTTTAAATCAGAACAACTTTTAAGAAATCCTTCAGATTATATTGATAAAGCTGATCTTCTGCTGTAGAATCACATGCTGCTGTAATCAATGATGAAAATCTATCTCAGAGATTAGGCTCTAAATGAGTTCAGTGATTCAGATCAAATAATGATTGTGTATAAACACCACCAACACCCATCATCTTTTCCATTTGCTTGACTAGCTGTTACAACAGCCCAAACAAATTCTAATATTAAAAAGTCAAGGGTCAAGAGCCCAACTAAAGCAAACACTCATCTCCATGATGGTGGCTTAAAATTGTAATTTTTCTCCTTTGATTCTGCTTGTATATCAGCAGATCACCTTCCTGACACATTTACTGTGTTAAAATCATTGACTCAGTGAATGTGTCAGAATTAACAAAGTGTTGTCCCTAAACTCACACACTGATGTGTAAGAATTTAACACATTTTGAGTCAGTTTTAACACATTCTTTCTAAGAGTGTGTATTGCATTCATGTTAACTGGTCAAAAATAGCACATCTATGACACAAATTGTGTGATTTATGACACATTAGTGTGTCAAATATTTGAACACTGCCTGTGTTAGGAAGAATAACACACTGGTTGAGTTAAAAAAAAAGTAACACAACATGTGTTGTCCTTAACTAGACACACGGATGTGTTAAGATATAACACAGGTTGTGTTGTTTTTAACACAACCTGTGTTATATCTTAACACACCCGTGTGTTGAGTCATCCACCAATGAAGAAAGAGGCACAAACGTGCTTAACGGCTTGCAAAGTGACGTAGCAGAAATGTGATTGGATGATAGTTAACACATGTTGTGTTGGACACAGTGTTGTTTCTCTCTCTCTCTCTCACACACATTAGTGTGTTAAATATTTTATGCCTGTATTAAGAAAAAATAACACAAAATGTGTTGTCCTAGACACACAGGTGTGTTAAAATATAACACATGTTGTGTTGTTTTTAACACATCTGTTTTAAGAGTGTAGGAAATTTATGGAAGCTATACTATAGTAATTTATCGTAAACACTATAGTGATTTTGAACCATACTATAGTAAAGTACTTGAATTAATTTGTTGTGGTAATTCTAGCTGTGGTAATATAGCCTAGTAATAATATAAACAAATTACTTTACCCAATTTTACTGTACTAAGTTTTCTACAATTATAGGGTATATTATTATACTACAATACACCAGAGATGGGACCAAGTCACACATGTGCAAGTCTCAAGTAAGTCTCAAGTCTTAACCTTCAAGTCTCAAGTAAGTCCCAAGTATTTTTTTCTTGGGCAAGTCAAGTCAAGTCAAGTCACAAGCTATGTCAAGTCAAGTCAAGTCCAAGTCAAGTCACCTTATTATTGTAATTTTACCTGCAGAATCTGATCTTAATAAAGTGAAAAGACAAGATATAAGTAACTGTCAGTAAATTAAAACAATTTGGATTTGCATTGTAAATACTCATGTTCAGTAAAATACATCATGGAATCAAACAAAATTGTAACTTTATAAAATTATTTATTTTTCACTTCTGCCAACAGTGTTTGAAATGTTTTAAATTTTCAGCATTGAGTCCATAAAACAAACAGCTTAACATCCAACAGACTCCTCTCTGAACACCTCCCTCTCTCTCTCTCAAACACAGTTTACATACAACATTAAACTTTGTTACGTTTCTCCTCTCTCTCTCTCTCTCTCACAACAGCTTTACTGACATGAAAGGAGCTTTTGTTGTAGTATTGTTGTTCAGAAAATGTACATTATTTGGCACTGTATTTGGCATATCACAGTTTTGATTTTAGTTTGTTGGTAAAATACAACTTAGAGACCATTAAAGCTTTGTAGGCCTATGTTTTAAATTTTCGGTTTATGATGAAACGGTGGCGGCGGCACAGGGTCATTGGGAAACACTGAATGAATGTTTAGCTGACAAATGTGCTAAAGTTGTAATATCAGCTGCAGAGGCGCACCGACGCAAAATTCATAAATGAGGCCCTTCTAAAAGATTTTATAGTTAAAATATCTTTGTTACCTAGTGACGTAATTATACAACATATCAAAACACATAACAGAACAAATTGTTTTTAATTTACAAAATTCGTCAACAAATCTTACTAATTAAATAATGTCAACTAAATAAATGTATTGATATTTATTTATATTAATGCGAGCTGGATAAACTAGGCAGGGCTCAATCCTTAGCTCAACGCTAAGGATTTTTTTTACTGGCTCAGTCGGGCCAGTGGTTCAAATTTTTACTTGCCCCACAACAAAAAAATTAATAAAAGTAAAAGACAAGAAAATGGGCCTATAAAATAAGCATAGTTATTGTTTTCGTTGTCTTTGTTACATTTAACCTAAATAAATAGGGTTATGACACCAAAAGCTACAAGATTAACTTATATTATTGTTAGACAAATAAACAGTAAGTAATCAAAGAGTAACAAATAATCAAATTACGAGTAATAGCACAAATAAATACAACAGAACAAACATATAAATGAAATAAATGGTGCTTTTCAAGTTTTTCATGTAGGTTTAAACAGGAGATTTTCAGGTACAGAAATTGTAATCTAATGTATAACTATATAACTAGAATAGATTAAGCTTTATTAAAGTTAATCGATCAAGAGCAGTTACAGATGCATACAAATGTTTTAAATTTGAAAATATAAAACGTTAAAAAGCCTACTGTTATTTGAAATTATAAAAAAAAAAATTAATACACTTCAAATGTGAAATTAAACCCGCCAGTAGGTGGCAGTGAATCACTGTTAATGAGCGAATCATTGAGATTCAACCGATTCATTAAAGCGGCTGATTCCTTCAGGAAGTGTTGCTCAGAGACGCAAAACAATTCTGTGGACTTTGGAACTATTTTCATCGGTGAAATACAGCGAAACAGACGATTTGGTGTCTAAAATGTAAGTCACTTGATATTACGTTCTTGTTTATTAAACTGTACGCTGAATAAAATCAATATCACATTTGTAATCATGATAATATTTGGAGAAAAACGGCGCTCTTTGTGTAATCTTCATGCTTTCTTTTTCGCTTTTGCCTGCCAGACGTATATGTCCTCTTCATGTTTAATAAATTGAATTAGGCATTTTAATGTAAGTAAGCGCTGCGCCAGTTTGAATGCGGCGGCAAAAGCATAAACAGCGTAACGAGAGAGGGGTCCCGATGCAGAGATGTCGCTGCGTTACTGCGTGTTATATTGATATTAACATTTCATAACAAAAACCCTTCAACCGGACCGAACGAGAGTCTCGAGGCCTGCCGCTGCGCTGAGTGAGTGACAGGAGGCGTGTCTGTGTTCAGCTGCGGCGCGTGAACATGGAGAGAAGAGAGAGAAAGCGCTGCCGGTGTATGGATGCCTGTATGCAGTATATGCAAAGCCAATCTCACTTACGATTTCGGGGGTTTACATAGGCTATTGTCCAGTTTCATATGCTCAGTGACAGTCATTACATTCGGGGTTTGACTCAAAACATTCGGGGCTGAAGCCCCTGGTCATGACAACGCTATTCCTGCGCTCCAGCTGAGTAATCAATCAACTTTATTTTTTAAAATAATTTATATATTTTATATTCAAACTGAAAACATGATGCGATTAACACTCAAGTCATTCAAGTCATCGTGTCTCAAGTCAAGTCAAGTCCTGAGTCTTTAACTTCCAAGTCCGAGTCAAGTCTCAAGTATTTTATTTTTTGTCAAGTCAAGTCACAAGTCATAAAAATAGCGACTCGAGTCCAAGTCACCAAGTCACAAGTCCCCATGTCTGCAAACAGGTCATTCATAAGAAGACAACTGATGGCACCTGTATTCATACCAACTTTTTTCTAACTAATTAATCATTTGATTGTTAATCATAAATATAGGGGGGGCTGCTGCTCGGTATAATAGTTTTCAAGAAAATTATGTAAATTTGTAAACTCTTTAGCCTAAGCTACTAAAACTAACACCAAAACATAAAGGATTAGTCCACTTTTAAATAAACTTTTCCTGATAATTTACTCACCCCCATGTCATCCAAGATGTTCATGTCTTTCTTTCTTCAGTCGAAAAGAAATTAAAGTTTTTGATGAAAACATTCCAGGATTAATCTCCTTATAGTAGACTTGAATGGGCACCAAACAGTTGAAGGTCAAAATTAGTTTCACTGCAGCTTCAAATTGTTCAAAACGATCCCAGATGAGAAATAAGGGTCTTATCTAGTGAAACCATTGCTTTTTTTCTGAAAATTTTTTAAAATGATATAAGTTTTAACCTTAAATGCTCATCTTGAACTAGCTTTCTTCTTCTTCTCCTCTATTAGAATTCCAGCAGTGTAGACACTGCTAAGTGTATTACTGCCCTCCACAGGCCAAAGTTTGAACTAATTTTATATGCAATATGCTAGTTCAATAGTATATAATAATTAGTTCAAACTTTGGCCTGTGGAGGGCAGTAATACGCTTAGCAGTGTCTACACTGCTGGAATTCTAAGAGAAGAAGAAGAGAGCTAGTTCAAGATGAGCATTTAAGGTTAAAACTTATATAATTTTCAATTTTTTCCAGAAAATGAGCGATGGTTTCACTAGATAAGACCCTTATTTCTCATCTGGGATCGTTTTGAACAATTTGAAGCTGCACTGAAACTAATTTTGACCTTCAACTGTTTGGTGCCCATTGAAGTCTACTATAAGGAGAATAATCCTGGAATGTTTTCATCAAAAACTTTAATTTCTTTTCGACTGAAGAAAGAAAGACATGGACATCTTGGATGACATGGGGGTGAGTAAATTATCAGGAAAAGTTTATTTAAAAGTGAACTAATCCTGTAACATCTGTTCTGACCTCAACAAGTCTGGGCAAACCTCTGAGTAGGCACCAATCAGAGGCCACATTTTTATGATGTCATCATGTAGACTTCTTACAAAGTATTTTACAGTATTTTAAAACTACAAAAATGCAAAACATACAAAAAGTATTTTTATACAAAATACAAACCAATTTTCATCAACCCTATCAAATACAAATTACAAAATACTATTTTGTATTTGAAATACATTAATCTTAAATACTGCCCATCCCTGTATACATTTAAGTGTACTATAAGTGTAGCAGTATAAACTTTAAGTCTTTAAGTACACAACAAGTTCACACATTTCTCATTTGTACTGCATCTGTCTTACAAGTAAACTTATAAGTATACTTGTAGTTTACTATTTTAATACTAGTAGTAAATGAAAGTACACTTTGAAATATACTCTCAGTTAACTACTAGTTTAGTGCAAGTATACTTGTTTTCTTTAAGTGAACATAACATCACACTTATAGTTTACTTTTTATATATTATTTTTGCACTTTAAGTATACTACTGTGTTCCTATTTAGGCATTATTTTTTATACTTGAAATACCTTTAACTGTACTTTAAAAACATTTTATTCTAGCTTCAAGAATCATTTTTTTATCAACACTTAAGTTCTACATTTTAAGAACAAAAAGCTGAGAAAATTGCATTTTTGTCAAAGATTATGTCCGGATGGGATTCAGAACGATGATCAAACACAGATGGAGTAGATCGAGTCCATAAACACTCCCAAAGCTTCATAGTCCTCATTCAGTAACGTTAGGCAGTTTTGATTTATATGCTGTTAAATATTTGATGATCGCTTTATTTTACATTTGCGCGAGTAATCTTCTATCGCTTGTTTAGCTTCTTCTCCTCCTGCGTATTGATCCGGAGATTCTGTACTCTTTCTGAAGATGTGTAACAGCGCCCCCTACCGTATATAGCCTGAAAATTCAGTCAATGGCGAGGAGAGAGTGAAGTAGATTTGATGTACACTACCAGAGGACTAGCCTACACAAACATTCAGATACTCAGAATTAGGAATATATCTGTTTTCTTTATAAATCAATATTTTCAAACAATGTACTTTTATACTATTCTTTTCAAATTTACTTTTAAGTAGGCCAATATCTCGATCAAAAGACTGAGTCCAAGTATAGGCCAATTATACTTAGACTTTTCTGTCAGTAAGTATACTTAAGTGCACTTTTAAGTATATTTCTCAGAAGTACATAAAGTATATTTCTGAGAAGTATAAAAAAGTAGACTGAAAGTAGACTTTTTTATTTTTTAGTTTAAATGAAGTATACTAATAGCACACTTGAATAAACTTTTTCGTAAGGGTACATATTAAATATTTTTATTTATTTATTTAGCCTGTTTATTGCATTCCTCAAATGTTGACTGCAAGCATTTCTACTCATCTGAGGCTGTCATATTTTTTCTGCTATGAATATTTCTCATTGATCATGAATTTTTGCATAATTAGTACAATAACATAGGCCTATCATAAAACACTAAATCACGTGTAGGCTTCAGGTGAAGTAAAATCCTTCATTAGGTACATCTGTCCACTAGGCGGTGTGTTTGACAAAACAAGTCATACCTGCATCCCAATGTACTTACTATCCACCCTAATAGTACTGAATATTGCTAATGTCACATACTATTTAGGATGGATAGTATGTGCATTGAGACGCAGATATACTCTTGATAAAGTTAGTGACGGCTGGTTCTTATCCTGGGAAACACTCTCTGCTGGGGTTCATTTGATAACTTTGAGGCATTAGACGGTTCCTTAAAGTAAACTAGATTTTCTGAGAGATGCTTTCACCCTATCCGTCCTATAGGGAAACATAATAATGTGCAATGCTGGAGAAGCTTCAGAAACAAAACACTTTTATGAAACATATTCATCTTCTCTATTATGCATAGGAGCAGATATTAGTTAACAGCCTCCCTTAAGTTTGTAAAAAAAAATCTTTTTATTATTATTTATGACCAATATTGCAAAATCATCAATCACATTTAATACCTGCAAAATAAAATCACTCTTTTATAAAAGTGTTTCTTTATGGAATTACATAAATGTTCAATGTTAAGATTTAAATTTAGGTTTAAGTTTCAATTGAAGGAGTGCAATATGTCAATTTTCCAAGATTAATCCATGTACTGTAAAACCATGTCTTTTATTGTTTTGAATATCAAGTATAAAATATAAAATTTTACACAAGTTGAAGGCACTGTATGGTAACATGTCTGTTAACTTTTTCTTCTTTTTTTTGACTCAACGGTAGATCTCTGAAGGCTCTGACAGCAACCTCTGCGGCTGTTCAGATGAACTACACTCAAATTATTTGCAAAAGTACAATTATTTATTTTCACATCCTTCGGAAAGCAATATCGCCAGATGCTAATGTTGCTGCTTCAAGCCAAGATGCAAGAGGCTAAAGCGGATGGATGGAGACGCCACTAGATTCAGCCCACAGAAACACAGATGAACAGATGACACTTCTGGAGTGACCGCTCTTACACCTGGAACAAATAAAACAGAAATGAGGTGAGAAAAGCTACAGTTTCTAATTTTAGGTGTGAATTATGAAGTGACTTTGTTGAGCTTCAGGAAACTACATAGAGCTCAATATTCTCATAAAATGTTTGTCATTTACCGTTGGTACTTCTGGATGTTTCCATCTCAGTACTTTGGTCCTTCATCTCATCCTGAGCTCTTGATTTTGGTGGATTTTTTCATCAAACAGAAAGAGATTTTCTGAACCGATGACACTTCTGGAGTGGCTGTGACCGGTCTTACACCTGTAACAAAAAACAGAAATGAGTTTTATTGCCTAAATTCATTACACTTTGAACAGGTGAGATGGTCAAAATACATCTTAAATAGTTTCTAGCTCATGGCTCAGTACCTAAAACCATTTGTGGTGAACAATCCTTTCCAGATCAGGCCGACGCTCAGGCTTCTGCTGCAGAAGAGAGCAGATCAAATGGCAGCAACCTGTGCAGAAAGATGGAGAGACGTCTGATTATTACCGTAAACTTTACATCCACTACTGAATCCTTATTCTAAGATCTTCAGGTCAGAAAGCCGATAAATTCCTGCATTATCAATACGGCCATCTCCTATAAAGCCTATGAAGTTTAGCATTAGAATTGTACTTGAAGTAATAAACAAATCACCTTCTGTCAAGCCCGGTTTGTACCAGGTGTTCATATTAATCCTGTACAGGTCAAAAGTATCTGGAAAGTATCCGCACAGCATTCTGAACAAGAGGATCCCCAGAGTCCAGACCGTCGCCGGCTTTCCATGAAACTCGCCCTTCATCCTGTACTCGGGAGGGCAGTACATGATTGTGCCTGGAGGAAAAAGAGTTTGTCCCATGAGTCTCTACCCCAGCATGAGTTCACATGAGTTTTGAGAACTAATACACACCACAGAATCTCGTGTAGGCAGATTCTGTCAGGAGATCGCCGCATCCAAAGTCAATGAGTCTGACTTCGAGGTTCTTCAAGTCTATCAGGAGGTTCTCTAATTTGATGTCCCCATGGTAAACCCCACGGCGACAGCACGCCTCAGCGGCTAGTGTTGCCCCCCACATAATGAGCCGAGCAAAGCTCTCCTCGATGCTGCCGCCGTTGCCTTCCACTAAGCGAGACACATCCATGCTGTGCGAGAGACGCTCGAGGACCATGACGTAGAAGTCCTGCTGGTCCTGCCAGTCCAGCAGCTTGATGATGTCGTTCACTGGACCTTTATTGGCCAGGATTGTCAAAGCGACTTCTTTGGGAAGGGGCTCGGGATGATCAGGCTGGAAGAAACAAACATTATATGATGTTAGATGGTTTTAAACAGGGATTTAACTCAGTCTCGATTGAGTTTGTCAATTGAAAAATCTCTTATACTCACGATGCTGATACATTCCGTGTGTTTTGTCTTTTTGACAAATTTCACTGCCACCTGATGGACAAAACAAAAAGCAATTAATGTGTGTAGAGGTCGTATCATCAATTTCAAGCGAGAGTTTAAGTTCTAACAGATCAAGAGCCCTAAAGAGTGAATATATGATACAGGTAGATGGCTTACATTGGATAAAGTGAGATAATTCAGATCAAAAACCATTTGCTGAGTAAAAAAGACGTCAAACCTGATGGCCATCTGCCAAACGAGTGCCTTCATAGACGGCACCAAATCCACCTTGCCCCAGCTTACGGCCAATTGTATATCGGCAGCAGATGTTGTCTATTAAAAGATGAACAGAAGAAGACGATGTTTAGTGGTGCTGCTTTGCAGATATTGTGAGATTATTGTTGGGGACTGTGGCAGGAAACTCACCCTCAGGTCTCATGTTCACTTCATTACTGTCCAGCGGTTTCGTCAGAGGAGACGTTTCACCTGCTGGAGCGTCGTGAACTTGAGTTTGGAGCTCTTCAAACTCCAGAGGCTCAGCAGCGGGAAGGACTCGGATAACACCGACAGGAGGTTCCTCGAGATCAGTGACCTCTACAGATCTGGAGATGGACTGTAGAGACTTTTGATCTGAAGAGGAGAATATCAGCACAAGAAGTTATGCTAGCAGTCAATTAACTGGAAAAATACTGATTTATTGGGAACAGCGACGCTTTGTTATTAAAGTAAATTACTAATTGTTCACCTATTAATTTTTAAAGTGCAAAAAAGTAGAATTTTATTGATTTTTACACTTAATTATTAAAATCATCTTATAGGGGGCAGAAAAGTTCCTGTTACTCATTTAGGTGTAAATTATGAACTTGAAGAGACTTTATAACATAGTTGATTCATTTACCGTCGGTACTTCTCCTGGGTGTTTCTGTCTCAATATCTTGGTCCTTCATTTCGCCCTGATCTGAGCTCTTGTTTTTGGTAGATTTTTTCTTCCCACCGAAAGAGAGCCACTTAAAGAAGTCGCCCGCTTTCTTTTTCTTCTTTTTCGGACGCGCGTTGGGAATCACGGCTCCCTCTCCCTCAGCAACATCAACAGGCCGATGAGGATGTTGTTCCTCCGCCGTGCTGCTGCTGCTGCTGCTGGGGTTTGGGTCGTGAACCTGCTCGCTATCCGCAAAAGATCGCACTCGTGAACTTCTCTGTCCCATGATGAACCACTGATGGTATCAATCAATCAGACTAGAGCAGCTACAAACCGAGTGAGTGAGTAAAGTGTGAAGAGTGTCTGCTTTTACCCGCGCGACATTCTAAACTCACTTTGACGACATAGTGGATAATAGACACAGTCTAGCAGGAATTTAATTTGAAAAACAACATCAGAACAATGTGTAAGATAATAGAAT
>RJVU01028295.1:2492256-2514557 GCA_003731715.1 Anabarilius grahami
CCTGGTATGCTCCAAACTCTCCAATCACCATCATCGAGTCCATCTGGGATTACATGAAGAAACAGAAAAAAAACAGACAGACTAAATCCAGAATAACTGTGGCAACGTCTCCAAGACACTCGAAGAAACCTAAAAACAGACAGGCTTATCAAGTTTAAAAGGCAAACTCATCAGCAATATAAAGAATGACAAAGGCATGACCTTTCTGGGGGAGTCCAAAACTTTTAAAATATCAGCTTTAAAATGTGGATTTACTGTCAATTTCCACATTAGTATAAAGAGGGAAAAGTCACTCTAGATTCTTTTTTTTTTTATTTAAAATTATAATCCTAATATTTATGGATATCCTATTTTCTTTGCTTTTAAATGTTGAATCAGAGCTTTTATTTTGGTGGAAAACCATAGGTACCTTAAATAATATCTTGTGTTTTTTTGTTTTTTTGCCATTTAAAGTTGATAAGCCTGTCTATTTTTATCATAACTATATTGTTTGATTTTATTATTTGCAGTTAAGCATTGTTTCTCCCTGCTGGCCACTAACCAATCAACACAACCCACCAGTTTGACAATCATTGATACATGTTTAGTGCAGTCTAGTG
Source organism: Anabarilius grahami (assembly GCA_003731715.1). Taxonomy (NCBI): domain Eukaryota; kingdom Metazoa; phylum Chordata; class Actinopteri; order Cypriniformes; family Xenocyprididae; genus Anabarilius; species Anabarilius grahami. Next base: position 2,492,856 of record RJVU01028295.1, read on the forward strand.
ACAGTCTATTAGAAAGAAATTCTTCTGTGAAAGTTTGCAGGTCATGCTCCCTCTCAGTCTCTGTCTCTTCTTTCCACAGGGCTGTAATGAACCTGTCCTACGCAGGATTGCTGTGGATAAATGTGCTCATAAGGTACGCCATGCTCTGGCCAGTGTCGGCTGGGACATAAAGCTGACACAGTGGCTGCATAACACACTTGTGGAGTCTTTGAGTCTTGCTATGCTGGCGGCTTACCTTGATGTACTGCAAACACTCAAAAGCAAGGTGGGATGCCTTATCATATTACAACTGTGTGTGTGTGTAGATTCCATAGCAGGAGTTTACAGAAGACTGTTCTTCTCTTATGACCTCCTCACATATACCCTTTTAGGTACCATCCCTGATTGACAGGATGTTGCTGTCATCTTCTGTAAAAACAGGAGCGGCAGGGGCTGAGGCTCTTTCTCTGCTCCTTAAGCGCCCATGGGACCCTGCTGTGGGTGTACTCTCACACAACAAACCAGTATGTGCCAGGCTTTATTTTGTTGGTTTATTCATTTCTATTGATAATTAGAGAGATGTTTGTGGAAATATTTCTATAATAAAAAGGTCTTTAACAGAAAATGTCTGTTGTACTACTGATGGAAATCTTGATTGCTTTCTGAATCTAATCTGAGTGTTCATGTTTATATTTTCAGAGTAAACTTCCTGGATCTCCACTGATCCTGATAGCTCCATCAGGGCCAACCAACCCTGCCTTCTCTACCTCTCGTCGAATGAGATTCTGGCAATCTCAGCTCTCCTGTCTAGGGAAGGTATGCAAAATCATAAGCGAAACACTTTGATTTAGTGTTCTCCATAATAATTTCTGATGCTGGCTTGGTAACATTGAGAGTAAGGTCATTTTGAGAATAAACTATTGCATTCAGTTTATCATTCTTGCATTCATTGTCCCTTCAGTTTCTGATTAAAAAAACTGTACTTTTTAAAGTCTGTACTTTGTGTTTTGTGATTCAGGTTATTCCCATTAACGTTCATGTGGGCAGTGGAGCCAACATCGGAATCACACAGTGTTTAGAGCACATGATCGGCACCGTCAGAGGAAAGGTCATTGAGGTACAAAATGACACACAGCACTAGCTAAACAATACCACTTTCACTTTGCAGATAAATCAGGGATGTGATTTTTTTTTCCTGTATCAGACAGCCATAACTATTAGTATTGTAATTTTACAGTTGTTCTGTAAAATAAATTATTTTATTATTATATTGAATGCGAAATAAAAACAGGTTTTCCTTTTGTTCTTAGCTGACAGAGCCTGAATTTTGGCATGGCTATTGCACATAATTTTACTAATTCCCACAGGTTCCGTGCTTATAATGTAGGAATTTCCTGCAAACATTTATTCACTATAGCATGCAGGTTGAATTAATTTATTAATTCACACAGATTTTAGCATCAAATCAGTAATTTGAAAAAATCACAAACAGTGTGAGTGATTCACTGCTACTGCATCTTCTCTCTCTGTTCTCTCTCTCGCTCTTTGAGAGAGTGTTTTCGGTGCGTTCGCACCTGAAGCACACACATAAAGCCACCTCTCAAACAGCTCGTGAGTACAGACTAGAGTACTTTTCTGCAGCTTATCAAGCGATCAAATACTAATTGTCAAAATCCCTGTCTTGGCAAGTATTCACATAAACAGTCGGTTATGCCTTAAGTGAATAAGTAAATCGTTGAGAAAGTAAAATGTATGTGTAACACTATATTAGATTTGTGCATTAGGTCTTAAGGTAACAGCAGCCTAAAATACCGGGTGAAAAATGTGGTGATGTGCAATGTACATTAAGAGAAGAACCTTTAAAAAAGCATAATGGGGCACTTTAATGACAGAGACATGTCATTAAAGTGCCCCATTATGCTTTTTTAAAGGTTCTTAATTTTGTTTTGGAGGTCTCCTATAACAGGTTTACATGCATCAAAGGTCAAAAAATGCTTTCATTTTCTCTTAATGTACATTGCACATCACCACATTTTTCAATGATTCTCAAACGACTCGTCCAATGAAATTCAGACCCTGGCTGATCACATGCCTGATAAATTTAATGCTGTTCTTGTCCATTTAGATGTCCAAAATCTGTATTATTTTAGCAATTTGTGATTATCTTGTAATTATATGAAATTAAGGCATATACTTATATTACTTTATTGCTTGTTCAAATAAATATCTATGGAGAGCATTTATTTGTGACATGGTGTTGAGTATCACAGAAAATTATTTGGACACATACCAGTTTGTGAAGTATGGAAAAATGTTTACACAGCTGAACACTAGACATATTTCATATAATTCTGTTTAATATGCTGTTTTATTTTGATCATTTGTAACAAAGTCATATTTTAATAGAATGTTTTGCTTTTAATATCACTTGGGAAAACATTTGATTTTGAAAGTTTCTTTTTTAATAAATGAAGAAGGTCTCGCCAGGAAAAAAATATTTTAATTTCAAATGAAAAAATTAAGAACAATCAAATTAAAATATCTTGCGTAGTGTCTAAAGTGCTGCAAGTTTTTGTTTAGTATTTGTTATTTGTATTTAAATTATCATGTTCTTGCCACGGAAATAATCTTTGACATGGCAAAAATAAATCACTTTCTTTTTTATAATGAAGTATATTTAAAGATAAATTGTATGTATTTGCTCTAGGTTCATAGTCACTTTCCTCACAAACCGATCATCTTGGTGGGCTGGAATGTGGGGTCATTGATCTCTTGTCATGTAAGTGTCTCAACATTACTTTTCTAATTTGTTATCTATAGTTGGCTGAAAATTGATAAATTCATAGATGTCTGTTTTTGCGTCCAGGTGTCCCTTATGGAGTACATGACGGCTGTTGTGTGTTTGGGTTTCCCTCTTCAAACTGTCAGTGGGCCACGAGGGGTGAGGAAACAGTCTATAGTTTCTCACTCGGTGTACACTGCTCTTTGTCATGATGAGCTACATGAAATCATTTAGCAGATACTTTAAAAAAATTGCTGAATTGTAATGTTTGTGTTCTGTTTGTCAGGATGTTGATGATCCGCTGTTGGACATGAAGACTCCTGTGCTGTTTGTGGTTGGTCAGAATGCACTACAGTGCAGTCCTGAGAACATGGAGGAGTTCAGGGAAAAGATTCGAGCTGATAACAGCATGGTAGTTGTTGGAGGGGCAGATGACAACTTGAGGTTTGTGTTTTCAGACATTTAAGCATGTTTCTGGGTAATAACTGTGTATAGGTTAGTTGAAAACATTTGGCTTTGTTTACAGGATCAACTCCACCAAGATGAAGACAGAAGGCCTGACCCAGACCATGGTGGATCGCTGCATTCAAGTCAGTACTTTTCATTTGTGTTCCCTACACCGTGATCATTTAAAAGCAAAGTCAATGAAGCATGACTTAAAATCACTTCCTCAAGAGAGATTTCTTAAGACATTCAGGAAGAGACTAAAGGCCAGCAACAGCCAAAGTCTATTTTTAGGGAAAGCTGACCTTAAACGTTAGCTCTGATAAATGCAAAAATTTCTGTCTTGTTTGACCTCTTTAGACTTAATCTTTTTTCCCTTTGTTTTCAGGATGAGATAGTTGATTTTCTGACAGGAGTTTTGACCCGTACTGAGAGTCATGGTCATGGCTCAGGTGAAACACGAGATTTGGATGCAGAGAAGAAGAAAAAACCACGTCGTGAGCTGCCCTTTGACCTTGAGAGGTCAAGACCCTCTTCACCTGCTGTGAGGGTACCCATCTCCCCATCTGGTTCAGAGGTAAGAATATTTTGAAGACAAAAGAAAGTGCTAAAACATGTAGGATATAAAGTGCTGCAGGGATGACATATTTTTGTTGGTCAACCTGGAAATGAGTCTGTGTTTTAGCACTTCTGCTTCCATCGTTTTTTGTTTGCATTGAAACTCATTACTCTATGAAATCTGTATGCGAGCACAGGAATCAATAAACAGAATTTAAATGCACGTCTTATCGAATCCCCGGTACATGGAAATTGGGAACCGGTTCTAAAATGGAACCGTTTCTCGCTAACCAACCCTAGAGATGACACATTTTTGTTGGCCAAAACTCGGAAATGAGTTTCCATCTCCAACCCCCATTTTTTTTGGAATGGCTTTTTGGTTTAAATGTCTGAAATAAGATCTGTGGTTAACACAAGCTCATGATATTTTCACATTTTATTGAAGTCAAGTGATCAACCTTAGTGTAGTTCGTTTATAGCTTATGTTTTACGGTTTCAAAATTCATAAACGTTACGTTCATGTGTGAAGATTATCATAATGAAAGAAACATGTAAGAATCATGAATTTTTGTTAGTCTCAGAGTTCATTTTCTGCAATAATCCAAAAGTCACAGCCACTGGAAAACTCTAATTAGCTCTTTCTCATGGGAACTAGCTAACTTCTGGGTTGTCCTACAAAAATACGTCATCACTGCGGCACTCGATATGTGTAATGTGAGTGTTAGTGTAAAAGGATTATCTGTAACTACGTAGAAAACTCATAAACGCATAGTAATATGCCTAAAACCAATCAGAACATGTAGATAATTTAGTTAATGCAAAGCGATAATGTTTCTCCACCAGGATATGTCCAGTGTCTGCAGTAGTCCTACTGCCAGTCCCAAACCCAAGACCGTCGGGCTTTCTCCAGCTCAGAAATCCAGTCTCATTACTGCCACACAGCTACTGAAGACCCACATGCAGCGCTCAGGAACTGTGCTCACACAAAAGCAAGCGCAAGGTGTGTATCTTTCCAGGTGCAAATTCACAGATTCGGCCCCAGAACCCTAAAGAAAGCTTACATGCAGGATGCATTTTCGCATTTTGTCTGTGCTATTTTAAAGCTGCAGTCCGCAACTTTTTTGGGTTAAAAATTATCCAAAATCAATTTGAGCAAGTACATAACCAGCCAGTGTTCAAAACCATCTCATTATCTTAGCTCGATTCACAACGGTAAGCTTGTAATAATGTTTTATAATAAGAGCGACATGGCAGATTTCCGCTGGAAATTTAAGCATGCAGCAGTTCCTCTGTGCGTCATTACGTCACGTCCGTAAATAGAAAGAAGGAGTTCAGGCAAGTCGGTTGGGTGAGGATGCTGCCAGTAGCGGCACATTTATAGCCTGTTCTCACAGCAGCTGAAATAATTAAACTTATCGTTTTGATGGCGGATTGTAATCCAGAAAGATCCAAATGATAATCATCAGTGACAACTGGAGATTCACCCGTAGTCAAAAGCAAAAGACTTGGACTGTGGAGTGGCTACAGACATTGAAATCTACAGGTAACGCTAATACACACTAAATACACAGTCACGCAATGCTGATGTTGTAAACATTTACAATTTGAGAACAATATAACAATAATAATAATTTGCACGATTTGACGTGATCCGAGCTAAGCGATCGTTAGATTTAATCATCATTGGCAGCGCAATTTACTGTAGGCTTAATGCTTTTTTCCTCAGTTGTTCAGAACAAAAGTGGCAGACATGTTATTTGTTCAGATGATATTTTCCAGTGAAAATTCTTATATTGGTCATACTTTCAAGACGTAGAATCTGTGATTCTGAAGTTCAGTATCCACCGGTGCGGTGACTGATAGCAAGCATTAGATTCATCCGCGCTGACGAGCTGTGCCGACGCACAACGCACGTACAGATAACTGTTCCGCATATGACTGCAATTGCAGGTTTCAAACAAGAGATGGCGACAAAGAGGAACAATGGCGGACTGCAGCTTTAAATGGTGCTAAGGTTATTTTTGCCTTGTTTGCTACAAATGCACATAACAAAACTGGTATCAAAACCAGTAGTTAAAATTTTGCTTCACAATCCCTGTGATCTGTTCCATTCTGTTTTTTAAGAGTGCGTCCTATGTGTATCTGCATAACTTGAACACTAAAACATTTTTAAGCCTGATGGGCCTCTTTTAACCCTGAGATGTTCTGCCTGTGCATGTTAAATGACGAGGGCTATGCAGTTAACTCTTGAGAAGCTGATCAGAGAACTGACCTTAACCATCTGGGATGTACAGTCACATCATCCTTATGTTGGGAGAATCCCAGATCCCATCAAGCAGTAATGTTGTGTGTGATTCCTCTTTTCTATCCCCTCTGCTTTCCTTCTTCACTCTCTCCATCTTTGTCTTCCGTTCGCTACAGCTCAGTTTGCTGCTTTTATGAAACATAATATGCTGGTGAGGAAAAGCATTCCTCCTGGCAGCCCTTCATGTCTCTTTGGTGAGTATCTCCCCCTCTCTTTTTCCTTCTGTCTGTCGTCTGTCTGCCCTGTTCATGTCTTTCTTTAAAGTTGTCTGTCATGTCTGTATCACATACATCCCTTTTAATGTTTCACCAGCTTGTGTTTGCAAAAGGCAATAACAATAGTTGATGCTTCAAATAATGACTGCTTGCAAAATGATGTTCTTCCTGACAAAATGCATCTTAAATCGGTGGGCGAGTGTAAAAAATAGGCATTTTCCTGTATAATAATAAAAACATTTGTCATTGCTTATTTTCCCTAACAGAGAAGGTGCATTGTTTAGCTTTTAACATATCAACACTGTTAATGTATTATTTGATACATTGCCTGGGCCTATATGTGTTTTTTTTTAAAGTCCCCCTGTGGTCAATAATTTTATCCCTTAAAACTCATCTTTGATCACCAAATGACACATTTAAAAAAAATTCCTGTGGAAAAAAAAAATCTTCATGCCTTAAAATAACTTGAATGTAACTCTACACCCTTGCCTTTTTTAATATATGTGGATATATGAATATGCTAATTAGCCCCAACTCCACTCACTCGCTATATAAATAAAGGTGACTTGACTTGACTCGCACAAGCTCAGAGATCCACTCGGTGAACTTACTGAGGTAAACGCTACACAATGGTATTGCTTTTTACAATGCCAGACACATGACGTAATTAATATAATTAGCCTTTGGCTTGACTACATTATCAGCAAATAATGTGTTGCTAATGTTACAAACTAGGGATGTGCAACAGCGATCGAGTACTCGACGGTGACAGCGACGATCAATCATGTAAACGATCGAAATGTTTTTTTTTTATTTTTTCCCTTGATTGGTCAGCAGCACTTTGGGCAGCGCCCTGAGCTCCAATTGTTTAGCTTGCCACAGCATGCGTCAAAAGACGTGAGAGAGAAAGGCCTCGAAATCACGTGGTGATGTCTGGCTTCACTTTGACATGATAGATGAAAATACAGTTCAATGCAAGCTGTACAGTGCCAAGCTTTTATCTTGTGCTGAAAATTTCCATTAAATTCTATTCATAATTAATTAAGCAATAATCAGTGATTTTATACGGTAAAATAACATTTTGGTTGTTCAGAAAGTGCAAATTGAATCCAAAATATTGCTGAAATATTAGAATACATAAAAAAATTACAATAGTGACAGTAATGTAGCCTAATAGATTATGAATTTGTTGTGCTTTCGTTTCGTTGGCTGTGTTTTTAAAGCGCAATTGGAGTTACACTTTCGTTCAAGCTCACATTTGCATTCGCAAACTTTTTGCAGATGAAAGTTGTAATAGCTACATCTGATTAATCTAATATAGGATGCGTTGGTATATCAACACTTATTAACAAAATGCTATGCGCGATATCTGAGTTATTTGAGAAGGTCATATTGCTTTTAGATATTTATTTTAAAAATAAATAAAAATACTGATGTTATAATAATGCACCGGTGCTTTTTTCATCATATTTGTTCAATGGCATAGGCTAATTCGTATACTTCGTATGGCTTCGAAAATGCGCAGGCGATTTATGGAATCACTTAATAATGTAGATGGAAAATAAAGCACAGATCTGTCATAAACAGCATTATAATGAGAACTTTATAGAAATCTATAGTAAATTCTGTCCTTGCCCGTGTTTCAGCGCGCTGACATGAAAGCGCATCACGGCGGGAGCTCTCGCTCACTCTTTCTCGCACGTAACTTAAAGTTCACTGGCATTTGCATGCTTTTGTGCAGATACTAGTTGTAATGTTACATCTTTGTTATGTATCAAAGTTATCTGATTAATATGATAGGACGTGTCATAGAACAGGCTTCAGTTTATTGGCATAAAGTCACTCTTCACCTCAGGCAGCTATTCCTTTTAGATGCTTCTTTATTAATAACATTTCTGCATCATAATCATAATCTAACAGTGTTCTAATCACCTGTTCATGTTTTCATAGACACGTTTTTATGTCATATTTTTATTTTTAACAATCATTTTCATAAGTCTTCAGACATTTTCATTATTTCCATGACAGCCATGCCCCGCCCCCCGCACACACCCCGCCTCCCAAGTATTCGNTACTAGTTTTTGAAACCTTTCGATGATCGAAATGAAAAATTGCCAAAAATGCCCATCCCTATTACAAACCATGTTCTCATTCGCAAATGAGACAGCTGTCTTATAACACTCAGTATCCTTAGAAATGCTTTGAACGCCTTTAACGTCAGTGGAGAAAGGCATATATTTCATAAAATCTTTATATACATCATACACCCGCTATATTGCCAAATCTATCTTATTTTTTTTTTTTATATCAACAGAAAAACATATCGAGATAGATTCTCTAGAGACTCTCCTGCTTCAGAGCGGACATGGTAAATATGCTGAAGCCCGCCAGCACATTGACATGATTGGTTAGTAGTTTGTGACATCAAAAACACCAGCGATTTCAAACCACAGGTTTGAGGCTGTCTTTTTTTTCACTGCAGTTTTAAAGAGAAAATACTCAGCAATGGTGTAGACTTATGATTTTGCACATGGTTTGTCTTAAAGCATATTAAAAACACCACATAGACACATAAACAACAATAAAAACTTTGATTATTTCTGTGCCAAATATACAACTTCCGGTTGTCAGCTCCATCATATACCATCATATGTGCGCACATACAGCGAGAGCATTTAGCCCAGCACACGGCATTGTTTTGGATGACCGGCTAAGCTGCTATAGATTTTTTTTTTGTATCTATAGCAGTGCTGTAACTTTGTTTTAAAAAGTGGGTGGGACAGGAATGTGTGTGTGTGTGTGGTTGGGGGTTGGGTTGGGGGGGGGGGGATACTGTAATTGTATTTACAGTACAATAATAAATGCACAAAATTTATTGACAGACCGCATGTTTAACATGATAGTTTCGTCCTTACATCTATTATATTACAATATATTGTTAGTCTCAAGAGTATTTACATTAGCCAATAAATACGTGGATCTGCATGTAATGTTAGAGTGTCCTGATGAACTAGGGGTAGAATTTATGTTCAGTGTTCCAGAGGTTCTGGGTTCTAATCCAACCTCGTATAATTTTTTTTTTTCTTTTTTTCTTCTCATTAAAACCAAAGATGTTAATCAGTGATTGTATATCAAGAGCAGAGACACGTTTGTGTGCGTTTTGTTTTGTGATTTCACCGGAACGAATAGAGTATCTAGCCGCAACAGCGTTGAGCGATAGATTGAAGTTCGTTGAAGCATTCGTCCGTGTGAAGACTATGCAGTGTGCACGAGCGCCAAGAGAACACTTGTTGCGCCACTGATAACAGTGGCAACGAGCACTCGACCTGATTTAAAAAACAATCCCAGCGCCAGATCGCCTATTGTTTAACAGAAACGAATGAATTGCTAATCAACTAGAGATGTTTCTTTTGTATTAGTATACATCCGTGCCGCGAGATGTTTCAAAAACTGGTGGCGACAATATCGGCCCTGGCAAAAAGTGGTGGGGACACGTCCCACCCGCAAATTATGCCTATGATCTATAGGTTCGGTGTTACAAATGATTGTGAATGCTAAGCAAACCAGGACTAAATGTATAATTTTCTTTTTTGGTCCGGACCAAAAGAACCGAACTCAGGGTTCCTACGCGGTTTGGAAAAGTATGGAATTTGATTTGAGTAATTTCCAGGTCTGGAAAAGTATGGAAAAATATTTGTGTTTCCAGACTATTCCTTTATTCAGTTTTCTAATTTATTATACCTGCAAACTAGTCACTTTGTGGCGAAGTTAGCAGTTTTGAATCAAAATACATCATTTATGTGAATCGTTAAGATCCGAAGAGTTTTTTTTTTTTTCGGGGTGAGTGAGTGTGTGTGTCACAAGATTCTCATAAGAATTGCAAATGGGCTTCTTTCTCATAGACTGGAGTGAGTCCCGATCTTTCTTGGTGCTCTGTGGCGTGATAGATCGCTGTAGCGCTCGTGAACCAGCCATCTCTTCGGCTTTACTAGTTACAACACAAAATAAACATGATTGAACATCCGAAGGTATGTTGAAAGATACAGTACAACTTACCGAAATCTGTGTCATGTCACATGCAATCGATCAATCAGTGTTTCAACCGCAGAAAGGCGTGAATAAAACAGCTTGTAAAAATGTCACATTTAGCCTACCTCAGAAAAGCCTTTCAATGTCCAAAAACTCATTATTCAGCTACAAAAATGAACTTTGAGAGGAGCATTTTGCTAAATATATGCTCTATAGGCTATTACATATTCATTGTATTTGTACTTAACATGTGCTCCGATATTGAATATATAAATCTTGTTTTATGACAGCCACCATTTAAATGTTTATGCCTACATAAAAAAAAAGAAGAGAAAAATAATTGTCACTTGTATTATAACGTTATTATAAAAACTTCCTTATGTGTAATTTAGCCTATATGTAAGTAACTTACAATCAATTTAACCTAATATTATAATGATGTACCAGCTGTGGTTCCCTGTATAGTTTACAGCATTAGTTGAGAGATTTTTTTCTTTGAGGAAATTTGCCATGTACTGCACCTGACAGGCCCCAAATTAATCAATACTGAATCAAAGGTAATTAAATCAAAATCGCATTTAATTGTGAAATTTGTCAATGCTCAGCCCTGGTGTCAAAATGTTTTATTTTTTTAATTTTTTTTTTTACTTGAAGCAAATGTTGTTTTTTCCATTTATGTTCTTGTCAGAGTGCACCAGAATGCTTCTTTTACATGTGAAAATCACAAAAATCTTCTTCAACTCCCCCTACAACTATTTACTTTCTTCACGTCACCTTTTTCACCTCTTTTCACTTTGCAAATATGTTTATAGAGTTAGGAATTTCTAAAATATTACGGAAACTGTCATACTTCGCTTGTGCTACTCGTGCTCGTAGGCTACTCTATAAAAATATTTTTAAAAAACAATGTCGAGAACAGAGCAAACACAGAGCAGAATGGATAAATCACAGAAGGATCTCTATAATGTAAATGTATCGAATTAATAGAGAATTTAAATATTCACACCTATGTAGCGAGTGGTATGGTCGCAAAGGGAAACAAACTAAGTCATGCCAACTTGTTAAACAGGGAATATATTAGTACTTGTAGATTAATCCCCAACAAAAGTCACACAGGTACGTGGTTTTTAAGAAGAGAAGGGCCTAAACGTAAATACTAAATACAAAACTTTATTTCGACAATCAAACACTAATTTAAAAATCACTAAAACCAGGACTACAAACATGAACCAGTGACATTTCCTCTCTCAAGATCCATTAATGTACTAAAAACGTATTTAAATCAGTTCACAGTGGTTCAATATTAATATTATAAAGCGATGAGAATATTTTTGGTGCGCCAAAAACAGAGAAAAGGAGACCGAGGCTCACCAATGGCAGAAATCGTTTGGAAGGAGGTCTGGAAATTTGAGTATGGAAAAGTATGGAATTTTGAAATGGAAAATGTGTAGGAACCCTGCGAACTACAAGTGTGAACACACCTTAAGATATCAACATCGACCATCAAAAAGTCCATATTCATTCACATTGGTTCATTTGCAATGTTGAAACTGGAGTTAAATTCTATTTCTCTCCTCTTACCTCCACAGATCTGTCCCATTGTATTATTTGGTTCAGATAAGTGGTACATTAACTTTGATGCACCAATGAAAATTCTTGCCGAAACTTAATGTTAGACGTATTGGGCTGAAATTAGATTTAATTTGATTGCACATATTGGCTTTTTAATAATAGACTAAGGAAGAGAGTTTGCCTCTTTACTGGGGATTATGCAGAATTACTTGTGGAACTAGGAAGCGCAAATACTAAATGAATTGACGATTTTTCAACCAGATTTGTATTGTTTCAATGTCGGTAGTATAGGTAAATGATCAATGTGTACTCTTTCTCTGTTACCTGCATTCAGATATCACCATTTATTTGTCAGCAAACGTCTGCTGGATCATTTTGCATCATCTATCTGACTTTTTTCAGCTCCAGGTCTTTTGTTACAACTACAGACGGAACTTTTTTTGTATCCCTGCCAGTGGACGGTTGGATTGACAGAGGTGCGGTGGCACAATCAAAAGTGCATTATGGGTGTTGAAGTTTTTGGCAAAAGGGAACACCACACCCCGTTTTGTTTTTTTTAGACCTGTAGCACCAATTGCAAAAATGAGTTTCTACTGCAAAGACAGACAAGATCGTCAGTAAAGGCATTTTCTGTCAAGACAAGCAGCATTGAGAAATACATAAGGCCAGATTATTTTCATACTAAAATTGCATATTTATTAGTCCATATGAACTGTATGCCCTACCTCTGTTGTCAAGCAGTCTTGAGTTCGGAAAGCGTCTTTCACGCAAACCAAACACGGATGCCAAAATAATTTTGGGTCAGAATCTTTTTAAAGCGTCTTAATCTGTACTCAGAGACCTCTGCAGCATTTCACATTATCCGTATTAACACCTAGTGAACCCCTCAGTGAGCTTGAGACTGTGGGAGAGTGTTGGAGCTTAACCCTTCAGCATCATGTGTTTCAGTGCCGGTGCCCAGTGAGCAGGTGGATGGTTTGGACCGAGACGACGTAAGGCTCCACCTCAAGAGAAGACAAACTCCCAGTCCCACTCCCACCAAAGCCTCCAAAAGAGCCAAGATCAAAGTCACCATCGTCTCCCATGGAGACGCGTCAGGAAGCACGGCTGGTTCCACTGCTCAGGAAGGTAATGAAAACAAAGGCCTCATTCAGCCCACTGAGCCACTGATTAAACAATGTGTGACATATTGATGCATTCAGGCAGAATGAGGAAAGTTTTGATTTAAGCAATTTTCAGCCAGATTGAGTACTTTAATTAAAGTTTCATTTAATTAAACATACACTACCGTTCAAAAGTTTAGGGTTGGTGAGAATGTTACTTAAAAAACAAAACAAAAAACCCCCCAAAAATATGCTGCATTCATTTGATCAAAAATTCAGTAAAACCCTAATATTTTGAAATATTACAATTTAATATAACTGTTTTCTGTTTGAATATATGTTAAAATGTAATTTATTCCTGTGATCAAAGCTGAATTTTCAGCATCATTACTCCAGTCTTCAGTGTCACATGATCCTTCAGAAATCATTCTAATATGCTGATTTGCTGCTCAGGTAACTTATGATTTTTACCAATGTTGAAAACAGTTGTGCTGCTTAAAGGATTAGTCCACGTTCACATAAAAATGTCCTGATAATTTACTCACCTCCATGTCATCCAAGATGTCCATGTCCTCCTTTCTTCAGTCGAAAAGAAATTAAGGTTTTTGATGAAAACATTCCAGGATTTTTCTTCATATAGTGGACTTCAATGGACCCCAAACAGTTGAAGGTCAAAATGACAGTTTCAGTGCAGCTTCAAAGGGCTTTAAACAATACCAGACGAGGAATAAGGGTCTTATCTAGCGAAACGATCGGTCATTTTCTAAAGAAAAAAAAAAAATTATATACATTTTAACCATAGACGCTCGTCTTGAATTTGCTCTCTTCTTCTTCTCTATTAGAATTCCGGCAGTGTAGACGCTGCTAAGTGTATTACTGCTTTCCACAGATCAAAGTTTGAACTAATTGTTATATACTTGCACTAGAATATTGTATATGACAATTTAGTTGGAATGTTTTCATCAAAAACCTTCATTTCTTTTCGACTGAAGAAAGAAGGACATGGACATCTTGGATGACATGGGGGTGAGTAAATTTTTACAGGGAATTTTTATTTGAAAGTGAACCAATATTTTAATGGGAACCGTGATGCTTTTTTTAGGGTTTTTTGAGAAATAGAAAGTTCAAAAGAACAACATTTATTTTAACGTTTATTTCTTTTGCAACATAAATGTCTTTTCTGTCACTTTTGATCAATTTGAATGCACCCTTGCTGAATAAAAGTATTAATTTTTCACACAAAAAAACAAAAAAATTTACTGACCCCATGTTTTTCTTCAGTAAAGCCATTATATAATTAAATCTTGTAATACATAGACCCACATACATTTTGAAAAAGGTGTCTTAGACGGTATCTTGCCACCTGAAGGTGTTTACAGTTGTATTCCTGTTTTTCTGTGCAGTGGGTTTGTCAGGAAAACCCCTTGGACTCACAGTGGGCCAGACGGTGTCGGGGGCCAAAGAACTGTCTGAGCTTCTCAGTGCACAAAGGTACCTTTATCTAACACAACAGATAGATTGTACAGAAGAGAAAAAAAGACTCTAAAGGTCTGTTCATACAAACACCACCTAGTCATAGTTTTGTGTGACAGCAGTGGCTCTGGGCATGTGAGCAAAAGCGTGAATCTTACTGTATAGCCAGCTTTATTCGCAGTGTGATGGAAAAGAGATTAGAACCATAAATAAAATTGTTGTATTTATGCCATGCGACTATTCATGTTCATTCAAATGAACCAAATTTTTCTACTTCTATTCTTGTGTAATGAGATTGCAACCCTGCCCAATGGATAGATTTAGATCTGTGTTTTTGTGACATTTGCATGATTTATGCAATATCATGCTGTATCAGATCAGATAATGTGCCCACACTTGCATAACTTCATTATACTGTTTTCATTATACATTATACTACAAGTTTTCACTTGTACATAGAACCTTGTAAACTTGTGGGGAAAAAATCTACAAAAGTGTAGAATGTGGTCTGTTTAATATATTTTTTTTTTTTCTTCAGATATATTTTTCGTCAGATCATGTCAGAATCTGTGTTTATGGTGGCTTCATTCTGAGCTGATAGCCTGTGCTCTTTTAGGTCTGGAGGTTTGGCAGATGTGTCTGGAGTTTTGGGTTCCAGTGAAGGGTCATTTCACAGCCTTCAGGGAAGCATGATGTCGGGTTCTTCCTCTCCTGTCCAGGCTCAGGCCCCCACCACTGCACAAGGTACCACTACCTTTGAATTCTGCCTGCAGAGGCTGCATTTACACTTGGAATTAACATGTGATCACTGTGAGCCAATGAAGCAGATTGAATTATCAGCCAATCAGGGCTTGGCAACATCAAGTGGCTTATCTACCTGGATGACTTATCAGATCTCCGTTTCCTGCGCAATTTTTAAAATGAGTCTGTAATGGAAAAATGTCCCCTGTGCAAATCTCACCGTGTATGTGGACAACATCCGGATACATGTTAATGCTAAGTGTAAATGAGCAGAGTCATCTGCAAGCTCTTTGTTTAAATTAGTGTTAATTGTTTCAAAAAATGTTTGATTACCTTTTTTCCCATGACTAAGACGAGACAACATCAACATCATTGAACATTGACTGTGACCATATCAACATGAAATATTGTTGGCAGTTTAAAAAATGCAAACTACCAAAAATCTCTATATATTCTTCAACTAAAAAAGGGGAGAAAAAATATTTTAGTCTTTTTCTTAACAAGACTCCACTACTGTACATACATGGGGTTGCCAGATATTAAGAGTTTAAATCCCCCAATCAGAGTTTTTCCTTTTTAAAGGGATAGTTCAACCAAAAATGAAAATTATCCCATGATTTACTCACCCTCAAGCCATCCTAGGTGTATATGACTTTCTTCATAAAAAAGTGCACCCATTCATCATAAAAGTAATCCATACGACTCCATACGCTTCTGAAGTGAAGCAATATTTTTTTTGTAAAAAACAAAACAAAAAAATAATTAAAACATTATTAACTATAAAGCTTCCAGTAAATGGCTGTACACATCGATTTGCGGCAGAAGAGTGACCTCTGACCCGACACATGACGTAATGATAGTTATTTTAGATTATAAAGTTTTAAATATGGATATTTTTCTTACAAAAACCCATCGTTTTGCTTCAGAAGCCCTTTATTAACCCCCTGGAGCCGTGTGGAGTATGTTTATGATGGATGGATGCACTTTTTTGGCTTCAAAATCGGGCCCCCCATACACCACCATTATAAAGCTTAGAAGAGCCAGGATATTTTTAAATACAACTCTGATTGTGTTCATCTGAAAGATAGTCATATACACCTTGGATGGTTTGAGGGTGAATAAATCATGGGATAATTTTCATTTTTGGGTGAACTATCCCTTTAGGCGGTTACATTTTCAACCCTGTCTTTTTACTTGATGTTCGCAACCTGGCAACAATGTGCACAAGCTCTCCTTACACTGAGAAAAAAGCGTAGATGATCTGAAAACGCTGACAAACATTTAAGCTGGAGTTCAGCCATCTCTGTTGAGAAATTCTGCTCAAATGAAAGGTGTAATACAGTAGGGATGCAACTAATTATTACTTTGATTAATTTGTTGATTATTTCTTGGATTAAAAATCCAAAATTTATATTTATCATGTTTTAAAGAGTGATCTTTGATTACTGTCCACGGTGTGAACAGGCCGTTAGACTAAATGGAAAAAATAGCTGACAAAAGTAAAACTAGTTTGAATCTTTTTTGACTCTGTGTGTGTGTGTTTAGCTCCCTCTGCCAGTAGTCTTCTGCAGGGCCTCAGCCTCAGTCTGCAGGAGATCAACACGAAATCACCAGGCGTTCCCTCCACCACACAGGTGCCGGCCCAGTCACGCAGCATGCTTCTTAAACACACATCTTTGTTTAAAATCTGCATGTTTTTGCACCCTTTATAATAAACATGCTCGTATATTTCCATCTTGTGTGTGTGTCGTGTTCTTCAGGTGTCAGGAGGGAAGCCCCAGTGCCCAGGGCAGGTGTTGAGCTCTCTCAGCTCGAGCAGCGGGACGCTAGTGCGGGCGGTGCCGGTCGTGTCTACAGGCTCCGGGATGACCAAAACCACAGCGATCCACCAGCTCCTCACCAACGGCGGCCTGGCCAAACTAGCCAATAGTCTGCCAGGACTGGCCCATGTCTCCAGTCAGAGCACGGGTACGTCCTCGTCGCCACTGATGACACAGCGTTCCAAACAGAGGCGTCCGCGATGAGTAGCTAGAGTAGCAGTAAGGTCAAAGGTCGAATCCATGAAAAGGATTACCAGAAAAAAAGTGTTGGGCAGGTAAATGTTCTGAAAGAGCAATAAACATCCAGCTGAGCATGTAAATATGTACCATAAACATTTGTAGATTTTTTTTTATGCATGTAAAGAGATTTATTTGGGTGATCTACTACAGTTATCGGGCTGATTAAGTTCTGCTTTCAGACGAATGTACTTTTATACAAGTTGTTCATTTAAGTGCATTCTAGGGGTTGACCTTTTACTCAAACTGCTGTCATGTCCAAAGGACCAAAATATTTATATGGCAGTGCTGTGAAATGACAGCTCTGATAAATTCCCACGTCACCAGCTTCATTCAGTGTGCTTAATGTGACCATCTCACTGTTATTTTATGTTCCATTTTTCTGTTTTTATTTTGTTTCTTTTCTCATTTCTGTTATTTGTTTACCAGTTTCTGTTGGATGAGGTGAATGTAAATTATAAGGCTTGCTCTACTCACAAAGACATTCATTAAATCCCCAACAGCAAATGATTTTTCCTACCTCTTCTTTGTGTTATTATTCTGTTTTCTGTTTTCATTTAGTCCCAAATCGCATGCATGAGTGTTCTCTATTGTTTGCAGAAGCTATTTAAATGCAGTGCAAATGAAATAAAAAAAACACCACCAAAAAACAAATTATGGATTATTAATCCATAGTTGTTTGGTCAAATGCAATACTTTCTGTAGTGTGTAGACTGTATACAGTATGCAAATGTTCTGTAGATTGTATTATGTTTTCAAATGTTTGGCAGTGTCTACTGTGCATTAAGCAGAATTCTGGTCTGAACAGCCACTGATTTATCTGATAAGTTAAGACGTTTTTAACAACTGGATTCAAAATGCAAAATTAACTGGGTATTTAAATGGACAGGACTCACTGAATTAAAGGCACAATATGTAAGATTTTTAGATTTAAATATCAAAAAACCACTAAAATGTTATATATTTTTTGTTGACTTGTGTACTTACATAATCCTAAATATTTCCAAAATGTTTAAATCCAGATAAATAAGCAATATTAACCAGGGCACCTATCAATGACATCATACACGCGTTACCCTCGATTTCCGGTTTTATTTTGAAGAAACCATGGAAACACCAAAGACGCTTTAATATATTACGTGTTTTATTAGACAGGTGAGCAACTGTTTGGATTCATTCATCGACAGAAAACTAATCATGTTATATAGCTCAACACAGTAAGTCTTTTTGTTTAAATCTCGTTTTCTTGATTTACCGCGAGTACCATGTTTTACCATGTCTATTATCGATCTAGCTTACTGCAGTGTGCAACAAGTGTCTCACAGCAGCCGCCGAGCGAATGCACAGAGTAGGATTATAACTTTCAACTCACAAATGTATCTAATATGATAAACAGCGCTGCTTTACCCCACATACTCATGACCGGAAGAAGCGGAAGCGGCGACTGTGGCATAATAAAAGCTCCACTGCTCTCGAGACGTGTGTCGCGCTCGTCTCTCATTAGCGATCGTTCCAGCGACCTCGTTCAGCTCCAACGGCTTTCAGCCACACCCTGCTTCATACTACAGTAATGTTTATAAATCTTTAATACATTAGCTCATCCATGAATATTTCTCCCCGAGCCCCGTTCTGATTCTTTTCCACCAGCTGTAGACGTGAAGACAACACATCCCATGATTCCGCGAAATCAAGGCATTATCCAGCTATGCCTTTTTATGTGACCTCTAAGTGACCTCTAGTGGTGAGAAATTACATATTGTGCCTTTAAATATGCACACAATAGGTTTGTGCATACTTAATCACTATTTTAGTAGTATGTATCCAGTATATTGTCCGGGTTTCTGCAGGGCTTAAAATAGTTCCTAAATCAGAGCAGAAAGTCTTAAAGGGTTAGTTCACCCAAAAATGAAAATGTCATTTATTACTCACCCTCATGTCGTTCTACACCCGTAAGACCTTCATTCATCTTCAGAACACAAATGAAGATGTTTTTGATTAAATCCGATGGCTCAGTGAGGCCTGCATTCACGGCAATGACATTTCCTCTCTCAAGATCCATAAAGGTACTAAAAACATATTAAAATCAGTTCATGTGAGATCAGTAGTTCTACCTTAATATTATACCAAAAAGAAAAAAAAACGACTTTTCAACAATATAGTGATGGGTGATTTCAAAACACTGCTTCAAGGTCTTACGGGTGTAGAACGACATGAGGGTGAGTAATAAATGACATTATTTTCATTTTTGGGTGAACTAACCCTTTAAACTCATGGCATAAATGTTGAATGCATTGCAATAATAATATCTTAGTATGTTTGTCCTGTTAATACAAATATCTAAACATCTTTAAATCAAAATACATTTGTGCAAATGTAAAAAAAAAAAAAAATCTTGAAATATTCAAATGAGTTTATACTTAAAACAAGAACAAATATGTGTCTGAGTTACAAAAACTTCCTTTTCAATCAAGTTGATTTTGAGCCCACTGGCAGATATTTGTTTTTGTTTTAATCATAAACTCACTTTATTTTGATCAATTTCACATAAAACGACTTAATATTTTGTCATTTTGCATCTCAAGTAAATGTATCTCGATTTAAGAATCTTTAGACAATTGTACTGGAAACGAGACAAAAATACTGAGGAAGAACATCACTTTTTTTGTACTGCAATCAGATAGAAGGTAGAGTTGAAGTTATTTCCATAAAATGTGTAAAATTGTTAAATGAATGAAAAAGTAATGGATATCTGTTGGAAGTTATCTGTTGAAGATATCACTGAAGTGTTACTAATACAAATTGTGTTTTCCCCTAGATATTTACATTTAGAGAACATATTGACGTATTGTGTTCCCTTCCATTTATTCCTTTAATTGTCTTTACTTGGTCTTATAAAGGTCTGTAAAAAGTCTTAAAATGACCTTCAGAAAACAGGATTCCTTTCTATAACTTTAGCGCCCCCAGCTGACAGATCAACACAATGCAGTCACATACCCAGCAGTCTACTGCCATTAGATTACTGGTTTGCATGGCCTTTGTTGTTCACAAAATGGTTTATTATACACAACATGGAGAAACAATGACTCAATGTAATGTAAAAATCTAATATTATTTTATATTTGCATTTCTTTTATGCAACACACCCGCAGTGGGGCAGTTATGGGGTCCATAACCATTTAAACCACCTTTTGATCAGGTTTTGGACTGTAACACTTTAAATAACTACATCAGCTGGGATTTATTTTTATTAAGTAAAGTATTAAGTATTGCTGGAGCTAAAACAAAGGTCATTAAGCTATAGCGTGTTTTTTGTAATTAAAAAATCTTTTCGTTGCGTGTAGACTCTAATAGCAATATTTACAGTTGTTGAGTGCTTTAATGAGGAAAAATTAGTATGCGGGGTCGCTTTGTAGTTTGCAAGATTCGTGGCATCATGTCTTAATGTTTTAGGACACTATTTAATATGCTTTTAATACAAAGGGATTATAATGAGGAACAAATGACCTCAAGCACTTGGTGGCTAATTCATATGAATTCATACAATCATATTGGTACATTTGATGATCTATGCCCTGATGATGGTTATATTTAGGGGTGGACCTTCATGATTAGGGTAGGATGAGGAAAGATCCATGCCACTTTTAAGAACAATGTGGATTTACTTTTAAATTGTAACAAGTTTAGCATATGCAGGATGATGATGCATCTATGGAAGCCCGTTTCCGCCACTAAATAAAAAATAACAGTAACTGATAAACAGTAATTGCGACTTTCTCAGAATTCTAACTTTTTATCTTGCAATTGTGAGTTTATATCACAATTCTGACTTTTTTTCTCACAATTGCGAGTTATAAAGTCACAATTCTGAGATATAAACTTGCAATTGTGAGAAAAAACCGCAATTACCGTTTTTGCTTTTTTTATTTAATGTCGGAAACGGGCTCCCATATGCATCAGCCAATGTGTTATTATAGGAAATAAATAGAAGCATTTGCTAATTTAGTTGTTATAGAACAAAATGTCAAATATTAAAAGAGGGGTATAATGGCCCCTACTCGGGTAAGAATCCATCCCCACAATGTAAAGTACTAAAAGTAGTGTATTTAAAATTTTATTTTGAAAATATAGTTTATAATATTTCAATAACCGATGAAAGACAAAGCAGAATACCAGTAAAATTGATTCATCTGAATGGTAAAATTATTCTATGACTTATGTACAGGCATATGAATATTTATATATTCAATCACCCATATTTTAATTGACGATGTGTCATAATAGCAACACTATGCAAATTAAATGATTTCACTCAGCTAACCTAGAGGTTTTAATGAAAGCGAAGATGTCTGAAATGTACATCTAATTCTTTGAAATATTAAATAATAACCCCATTAATTACAATAATTATTACAGTACATAAAAACACTAGTAAAAACATGCCACT
>RJVU01028295.1:2514587-2533475 GCA_003731715.1 Anabarilius grahami
GGGGTGCAGGGGGTCATCTTAGCCCAAGACCTCAAGAGTCTAATTTTATCTTTTTACGTCAAAATAAAAACTATAATGTTTAATCAGCAAATCTAAAAACATTAATGTGTCCACAAATCCCTCATTAAAGGGATAGTTCACCCAAAAATACAAATCACCCCATGATTTACTCACCCTCAAGCCATCCTAGGTGTATATGACTATCTTATTTCAGCCAAACACAATCATAGATACATTAATAAATATCCTGACTCTTCCAAGCTTTATAATGGCAGTGAATGGGGGCATGATTTTGAAGCCCCCCAAAAAGTGCATCCATCCATCATAAAAGTAATCCATACAGCTCCAGGGGGTTAATAAAGGCCTTCTGAAGGAAGTGATGGGATATCCATATTTAAAACTAGATGGTGGGCCAGAACACAGTCAAAGGATAATTTAAGAAATTAATTGAAAAATGCAACTAGAATTTTCTGTGACAGACTGTTACAGTGTCTTTTGTAACTGGTATTGAGCTGTTACTCTGTGTTAAATCAACAGCATTAAAGACATTAACAAAAAGCCACATTTGTGTGGCGGTGTCCGGGTTTTACACTGGATAAATGAATAAAGTGGAGTAGTGACACCCTGGCAAGTATCTTCATTCACCAACTTGCAAAACAGACCGCCTTGCTAAAACACACATATGTGGGAGATGCGGAATGGATAAAAATAACTCAAAAAATAAAAGAGGACTTGAATAAGCCCATTAATGGCATGTTTGAGTCATGCTCTTAACGAACTATGATTTATTTCCTCTTTCCATATTGTGAATAATAAATGTGTAACATTTTAATTAGCTTGTTACACAATGGAGCCTAACTTGTAATAATTATTTGACGTAGCCTACTTTTACACTCAGAATTATTCCTTTGCATCCTCACGCACTAAACTCCATTTATTTAAATTGTTTGTGTGCTGGAGGTATGCTATTATGTCGTGTGAAGAGTGATGTTAACATTTAAGCTAGCTGTGAGAGAAAATGGCACTATCAAAGAGTCTTAAGAGGAAAGTTGACAGCGAAAATAGGGCATACAAATAAGAATGGAAAGACAACTATGCGTTCTTACCTAGTTTTGTGAATGCAAAGCCGGTGTGTCTTATCTGCAATGAAGTTGTCGCTGTTTTCAAAGAATATAACACAGTGTCTACACCGGACGCAAGCGGCGCGACACGACTCTACAAAAGATAATAGAACCCATTATAATGATATTGTTTACACTGGATGTGACACAACAAAAAGGCCACGTTCACACAGCAGCAGAATACAGTTGTCAGTCCTGTATTTGAGTCCTTAATACGGTTACGTTCACACACAGTAGGTTATTTACGGGAGTGACAACCGTATTCTATAACCGAACTCACACCCGTAATTTTTCAGGACTCACAACCGCATTCTCGGAATATTCGCGCTGTGTGAACGGAACCGTACTGGACAACTAGTTGTCTGTCACGTCATACAGAGCGAGAGAGCCGGTGTTTTGTGTGTGGTTTCGCTTTCGGTAACTTACAGCGACAGAGATATGAGCTGTGTATCATCTTAAGGTGTTAGATCCAATCACTATTTTCCACCGGAGCGGCTCCCGTCAGTTTTGTGTTTCTTTTCCAAATTCAAATGCCGTGTCATGCGCGAGACGTCGCAAAGGACGTGACACGCAAGTGCAACGGTTAAACACACGGCTATCGCGTGTTTCCATGCTGCTGTTGGTTAATGAAGTTTGAATGGATACATTTGCGGTTCAATTGGTCTCTTGTCATGTCAAAAGTGATAAATCTTTTCCGTTTTATGGACGTTGCCATCTTTAATATTACGTTGGTCACTGTCGTTATGGTTACTAGTATGAGAATACGAGCTTGACTCTCGTTGCACTTTCATACAGACAGTGTTCACGACGATACAGTAAGTTGCTTTGTGAACGGGACATTTCGAGACTCCAGTAAGTAAATTCGGTTGTCAATCCCAACAACTGACAGTGTGAACGTGGCCAAATTCCCGACAGTAAACGGATTCCCCGTTCTATTTCTGATGTAGTCCAAGTGCTTTGCAACGGTTGGTTTGTCGCATTCAGTGTAGACAGCTTTAGCTGTTGCGGCGCGTCTGGTATAGACACGTTGATAATATTAGACGGCACCATGAGACGAAGATCTATTTCAGAACCAGCCGCTATTAAAATAATCTGGCTGCAGGCGCTGGCCAAGATATTATTGCTGGCGGGCCAGTTTTGGTAGGAGTATCGTAAGATTAGACGCCTCTCGCGGTTTAAACAAATAGGGCTGGGCAACAAATGGACATTTCTCTTTAAAAATGATCGTTTTAGACTTCTAATTCGTGACCGGTGTTTTGTTTTGCTCTATCCTCTGTGCTTCTGCATTTGACATTGCATCGGGTCAGAGGTCATTCTTCTGCCGCAAATCGATGCGTATGGTCATCTGCTGGAAGCTAATTATTATAGTTAATAATGTTTTAAATATGGATTTTTTTTTTTTTATACAAAAACCCATCGCTTTGCTTCAGAAGGTCTTTATTAACCCCCCCCCGTGGATTACTTTTATGATGGATGGATGCTTTTTTTTTTGCTTCAAAATCTCACGCCCCCCATTCACTCCCATTATAAAGCTGGGAAGAGCCAGGATATTTTTTTTTAAATATATCTCTGATTGTGTTTGTCTGAAAGAAGATAGTCATATACACCTAGGATGGCTTGAGGGGGAGTAAATCATGGGATAATCTTCATTTTTGGGTGAACTATCCCTTTAACAAATAGACACACACACACACACACACACACTCACACACACAAATTAGATCAGTTAACCTCAAAACCATTTTGACTGACTAAATCTCACAAATGTTGATATTCAGAAGAACGACAAAATTAAAAAATGTGTAATGTGGTTGGGGGGTTGATCTTGCCCTAACCTGCCCTACTTTTTTTTTTCTTTTAAAAATCGTAAAATACAATTTATACCAAATTACCAACGTTTTCTCATCAGATTGGGTTCAGAGTCGCAACGGCATAAAAGTGCATATGAACTATGAAATGCATGTATTTAGATAAACAAAAATATTAATGCTATTATCAATATTTGTGCTTTTGATTATTTGTAAGCTTTAATATAGAAAGTAATTTAAAAAAATCTATGATTTTGGTACCGTTGCATTCACCTGCATCACAGGGCCTACATTCATTTATTTAATAGGCTACTTGCTATCATGGTGAATCTGATTTATCACATTATCAATTATGGACAAAACAGGTTGTATTTAATTCTAATTAATAAGCAAGTAAAGAATAACATGTTTGCATGTATAACAACTAGACCTACATCACCTTATGATTTTAATTGAAATGCTATTAATACGTTTTCAAGCAACCTGTAATATTTCGGGAAAAGAAAAGGCAAATATTTATTGTCTTCAAATAATTTTTTTAAAGTATGCGCTGTCTGTAATGTGTGTGTCGTCTGCAGGGCTGAAAGCTCCTACCACCATCACAGTGACGTTGCGAGGGCAGCCCAGCAGAATTCCCGCTCTCAGCCACACGGGGGCGACAGCGCCCTCTCACAGCACACCTGAGCACCAGGTGTGTGACCCGCAGCTTACACACCAAAATACTGCTGTCTGTTCTTTCACTTTATTTGACTGAAGTACCAGAGCCGAAACAGAACAGTTGGCTTTAGGCTTTCTTTTGCTTTAACTCAAGCTCGACAAATTAGAAGAGCAGCTCATCAAAGTCATTCAGGATTTTCATTAACATTGATTATTCTGTTTAGGTTTTTTTTTTTTTTACTTGTTGTGTTAAATGATGTTTACTCGCAGCCCCCACAGTTCGATCAGCGCCTTTAGTGCTCTGCAGTGCGAGCAATTAGTGTTGCCGTAGTAACCATCTCATTGATCATGCGGAGAGATGAAGTGTAATTATTTGCTTAATCACTCTGAAGAGCATAATTATATGCTTGTCGTTTTTGCTCTGGATCACTTAGGTATTAGTTTAGTTCATTGAAGAAAAAGTAAATACTATTGGTTAATTGTGTCTGACCACAATGTTACTTGTAGATATGTTTCACTGCATATATATATATATTTTTTTAAAGAAATGAATACTTTTATTCAGCAAGGATTAATTAAATTGATCAAAAGTGACAGTACAGACATTTATAATGTTACAAAGATTTCTGTTTTGAACAAATGCTGTTCTTTTGAACTTTCTGTTCATCCTGGAAATAAATGTTTCATGTTTTCCACAAAAATTTTCAACACTGATAATCAGAAATATTTCTTGAGCATTAAATCAGCATATTAGAATGATTTCTGAAGGATCATGTGACACTGAAGACTGGAGTAATGATGCTGAAAATTCAGCTTTGATCACAGGAATAAATTACATTTTAAAATATATTCTAATAATTATTTTAAATTGTAATACTGTTTCACAATATTCTTATTTTTACTGTATTATGATCAAATAAATGCAGCCTTGGTGATCATACGAGATTTTAAAAAACATAAGCGGTGGTGGATTTTTTTTGTGACTCTTTCTGCAAGTTACATTGTTACACCAGTAGGTGGCGACAACTGACTATGTTTATGAGTCATTTGAATAAAAACAGTCCTGTTTTTAGTGAACGAGTCATTGAATAATTCACTCAACAGATTTGTTCGAAAAACATTCCTTTGAAAATGAATCGCCACCACAGTACGTTTCTCTGAGATGTGCAAGAGTTGATTGCATTGGCTTCATTTGAAACTTTTTGTTGGCTGAGTGAAAAAAAAAGTGACAATAATGAGTCTAAAATTTAAGTAGGCATGAATTAACCCCTCTGGTGCTGTTTGCTCATTTTCGATTGAATTGTTTTTTTGTTTTTTACTTTATCGGAATGGTGCTAAACTTGGTAAAAAAAAAATTTTTTGGACAGAATTCGAAATGGTTAAATGTTCCTGAAAAAAATAGTCACACTTGTACTCCTAACTGTCAAAAATTACCGCATTGGAAATTAATGGGAGACAAATTTCATCTAGTGGAAACGTTTGGTACTGCGCCCAAACGAAGTCTTACTGAAAGCTCTTTTTTTTTTTAGATATAAACCTCAAATTTGGAGCAAAACATGTTTAGATTTATGGCTTTGATTTTCTCAGTTTTATAGTAAAACATTTTGGAAAATGTGTATTTCATATAAAATTAAATTGTAATTTTATTTAATTTCATTTTTCATAATAATAAACAAACTTCTGTAACTTTTTTTTTTTACTGTCACTTAATTTTCAGTCTATGCTCAAAAAGTGATTAGAACAGGCAATAAATGGATCATAAATATTCTATAAATATAATTTATCACCATAAAATCCCCTTAAAATACAAAATATTAAATAAAAAACATTATTGAACTAAAATATAGTACATTTAGTTGGAATAAAAAAACAAATCTGCCATTTTTGACCACCACACAAGCAGCACAAGTGGGTTAAATAAACATGCCATTTATAGAAATATGAGTACTTTTGGAACACCACTCATCTAGAGAACTGTACTGTATGTTATGGTCATGTGTTCTATCATTATTTTATCTTGCAGTGACCAGAAACGGATGATATGTGAAGCTGAAATGGCCATCACTGAAATCCAACAGCACAAACAGATGAACCCAGAAGAATCAAATGGATTTAAACCCGGTTTAAAGATTTACAGACTGGTGATTTGCCTTACAACCTGCAAGAGCGCCCTCTATAGACACTGTCTTGCACACATGGACCGAAGACTTGACTTTACACTTATGCATTTGTCTATTTGTATTATTTTCCTTTTTCTGTGGCACTTTGGCTGTGCAGTGTCATGGGCAATTTTCTATTTTTTATTTGTTTTTTTCCCCCGTTTTAATATATTTTTCCATACACCTATTCAAAATATTTATGTGAACATACTGGTTTGTTGGAAAAATTCACAATCATTGGTTCTTTTTCTTGCTGACTCCAAAAAAGAAGAAGAAAAAAAAGATGTTTTGCCAGTACAGAATATTTGATTCAGTTGATTTTGCAAAAATTAGTTTGTTGTTAAAAATGTTTTGCACAAAACCCCAGCAAAGCCTGAGCTTTATTTCCTTACAGCCATAAAGAGCCTGAGAGAAATGGATCACTAAACTGTCAAAAAAAGATAATAAATTCAAAACGTTTAAAAGATGATGTGAGAGTTTTTTAATTAATTTTTTAGATTAATCATGCATCAATCATCCAATGTTTTTTGGCATAGTTTTCCTCATGACAGCATACGGCTGTCCTTCAAATAACTGTTATCATTATGCCAGCAGGAATAATATGTCTCTGCCTGATTAAGTCACAATTGTTTTGAATGCTGATTGCGTTTATTGCCCTTATGAGGGAAACCAGTGAAGGTTGAAAAGCTTGAAACTGAATGATAGACACTGATTAATGCAGTGATTTTTTACATTACATTATGTATTTAGAAGAAGAAATTACATGAGATGATTGTGAAGCACTCAAACTGATTACATGAGGGTGTTTAGTTAGTTGCTGTGGGTTTAAGAGGTTCATAGGGCAGAGGTTATCAAAATGTTTGTCATTGCAGAAGTAAGCTATTTCGTGTGCAGGACTTCCGATTCATTAGACGCTATAGCGGCCTAAAAATAACTTTTCTTGCCACACCTGCCACAAAGGTCAGTGATTTTTACAGACCATGAAAAGCAGGCAGTTATGACACCAAAATTAAAAGTCATAATTCTCTATTCCAATTTCAATACCACAGCTAAAACTACTAACCTATCTAACTAATATACATTTAAAACATTATTAGTATTAAAACATGTTAACAGTCAGTAATAAAATAAGAACAAATAATCAAATAACATGCACTAGCACAAATAAATACAATAGAACTAAGATACAAGTGAAATAAACAGTGCTTTTTCAGGTTGGTCTAACAGTATTAGGTTGCTGTCACTTTAAAGGGGACCTGTAATGCCTCTTTTACAAGATGTGATATAATTCTCTGGTGTGACGTTTCAGCTCAAAATACCCCATAGATTGTTTATTATAGATTGTAAAATTTGCCCCTATTTGGGTGTGAGCAAAAACACGCCGTTTTTGTGTGTGTCCCTTTAAATGCAAATGAGCTGCTGCTCCCGGCCCGTTTTCCATAAGAGGGTGGAGCTTTACCTGCTCACGCTTCGGTTGCTCAACAACAACAAAGCTGGAGAATTTCACATGATCTGACCCTCGTTTGTGAAGCAGTCCGGCGTAAAATGACGGCATGGTAACCACTCTACTACAACAACTCTTCCTCTTCTCTAAAGCAGCCCAACATGTCCTCACCCCCTTTGTTGCATGTTCTTGGGGGTGGCGTTTATGTAAATTTTTAGGGTTGGTGATGTCACCAACCGGGAAGAAGCTTGTTGTAGTCCCTACCAGCTGTTTGTTGTAGTCCTTAAAAAGCGATTTCTGTAAAAGAAAATATCTTCCTTTGCATTGAACTTTGAGCGTCGTAACTTTACAGATGTTGTTTATGCTCAAACAGCAACATTACACATTAACTAAAGTTAAAAAAGTGAAATTGTAATCAACCACCCCTTTAAGAACTTATGTACGGATTCAATATACTGATACTGTACACATGCATTTTCTTTCTCTATTGTTTATGTTCATTTAAGACATAACCGACTACGTTTACTACGATACTCATCGAGACAGGCATTTTTTGACAATTTTGTGTGAACTTGTCTGCTTAATTGCAAGAAGACGTGAAAGAGAGCTCAATTTAGTATTCGCGCACTGCCCGAGACACGGTTTTCTGGGTGCGCCCTTCAGATGTTTAAACTTCCCAAACAGCGTGCAAGTAATGAAGTGAGTTCCCTTTCGCATCTTCTTGCTCTTGAACGTTTAAACTTTGGTAACGATGCAGCACTGGCCCGTCAACTGTCCCGAGAGTCGTTCACGTTCCCACAACAATACTTTGTTAGAATTCATAAAAATGTTTGATGATTGCCGATTCATATACTCGTCAACATCGATTTCTACTCGCATTTTGGCACTTGACAAGGCCACATTTTAGGCCCTGGAAAAGTCTGTACAAAGGGTGTTAATATGAAGGAATTTTTCACACCTGTGTACCTGTATTATGAATCATGCATTGCACTGTGTTGTGCTTTAGGGTTAAAGGAAATGTCTGTAAATTTAACGGGTAATGTCCTGGAATAAAATAACACCTTTTTGTTTTCCTAAAGATTTTTTTCTTAGTGTAAATAACTAGAAGGATTATGTGACGAGCAGGGCGGGCGAGAGCCGTGAGGGAACGGCGCGAGGCTGGTGACGCGAGTGATAACGAGCATCAGCTGCGAGGTACACCGGCTTTGAGTCTCTCACGGAGGAGCTCCGGAAGCATAAAAGGAGGAGCGGCGACAGTGAAGGACGAGAGAGGACCAGGCCTGGACTTTATTTTATGTTTTGCTATGTTTGTGTGGCCGGCAGATGTCCGTGAGGGTCTGCCGGCATTACTTTCATTTTGTTCTTTGTTTATTTTATATTAAAGTTGTGTTCAACATTCGCCGGTTCCCGCCTCCTTCTTCCCATACATACAAACTACGTTACAAATAACAAGTGAAAGTGAAAGTGAAGTGACATGTGGCCAAGTATGGTGACCCATACTCGGAATTTGTGCTCTGCATTTAACCCATCCAAGTGCACACACACACAGCAGTGAACACACACACTGTGAACACACACCCGGAGCAGTGGGCAGGCCACAAGCAGTTGGGGGTACGGTGCCTTGCTCAAGGGTCTCACCTCAGTCGTGGTATTGAAGGTGGGGAGAGCGCTGGACATTCACTCCCCTCACCGACAATCCCTGCCGGACCTGAGACTCGAACCCATGACCTTTGGGTTACAAGTCCGACTCTCTATCCATTAGGCCACGACTGCCCCCTGCAATATCGAGCAGCAAAAACTGTTTTTGTACAGCACAGCTAAAATAAGTAGCGTATCGGAAGCCTCATACATTCGAGTTACAAATGAATCTGGGAGATTTCTAGTTGGTTTCTAGAGTATTTTGCTTGTTAGATGTCTGTCTACTGGCTCAAGGGTCAAGAGTTTAAGTATTGAATGGTAAGAGATGTTCAGATGGAAGGGTGTGTGTGAACTACAGAAATGCTACAGCTTCATCCCTGCATTCATGTCTTCCATATTCCCTGTTCCTTCCATCTCTTGTTTTCAGTCCACAAATTCCCGTGGGCATGCTACTATTAAAACCACCTGTCCTGGTTTTCCATGTTCTTCTTAACTAAATTGAAAGGATATGATATAATGGTGCCATTGTTTCATTTCCAGTCTCTCAACAGTATGCCTAGAGGGCTCAGGGGGGCATTCCTGATGGTCAGGGCAGAACAGGACAGCACACAAAACTGCAATGTTTCTCTTACAAACATTATAAATCCCTTTTGACATCCAGGAGTGATTCTTTTAAGATTATGTTTAGGATTGTGTACTTACAAAAATTGATTAAACTTTCCAAAGAATTCCCAGTCGTGCTTCCAGTGGGGGATTTGCATAATGAAATTTGATATGTGACACAAAGATGGTTTTAATCTCAGAAATGTCACAGTCCTTCCACAATCTATCAGCCGCAGACTAACAGAGCTTTCTAGAAATGACATTTCCACCTGAAGGATAAAGATGAAACTTAAATCAAATCTTAAGGTGCACATTCTCTGTGGATTTGCGTAACAATCTTTCAGAGGGGGGATACAGATCATTCCCTTGCTTTCCCCTTTGACACATATAAAACAGGATATACGTACTTGACTATAATCACAAAAAAACAACAGTTTATATCGAGTTTGGTTATTGTCCAAACACTGACTCAATGC
Source organism: Anabarilius grahami (assembly GCA_003731715.1). Taxonomy (NCBI): domain Eukaryota; kingdom Metazoa; phylum Chordata; class Actinopteri; order Cypriniformes; family Xenocyprididae; genus Anabarilius; species Anabarilius grahami. Next base: position 2,524,494 of record RJVU01028295.1, read on the forward strand.
GGGAAGTCACAGAAAACACAAATTGTTTACAATCAGTGTCTTTCCACATAAATTCAGTGACATTTCTGTGACGCATTGAAATCATGATAAAATGTTTTCAAGAACTTGTATTCACATTATGACCACTTCCGAGAATTCAAGCCCTTCACTTGTTACTTGTTTTGATATAAACTCTATTAAACTGAGGAAAGACACTCAGAAAGTAATGATCAGCAGGTTTTATTTATTCCTAATTCTACTTTTATATATAGGCCTATATATAAGCAATAAGGTACGAGAGGCTGCGCTGTATCGTGAATAAGTCATGGCTGAAGGGCGTTGTTAGGCACGACGCAAAGCAGAAAAAGTAGTCCCTGACCGTGAACAGCAACAGAAGTTACATTATTACGCCATTAGATAGCGGCAAAGACTGTCTTTATGAGAGCGTCAGTCAGTTGCGAAGACCTTTACATTGAAAAAACTGAATTGTTATGAACACGGAACAAGACGCAACTGACAAATGCTTTGAATAGCCCTGTCAGTCACAGGAAAACCCCTTAACTGTTAAAAGGACAAGATAATACATCGGACATTTAAACAGATTTTTTATTAGGACTGACCTGAAGGAAAATACTAAATCTGGATGCAGGTAATAAACTCTCTCAATTGATCTCTTTCTCACAATACTCTTCTAGTTCTACATAATACAGTAAGCTTCAATGAGCAATATCAGCTGAGAACAAACAGTTTACGTTGCTAAGAAGCAGTCATACACAGAAGCAGTCATAGCCGTGGTTTATTGTAAATAAAACACAGCTATTGACCAATCAGAATCAAGGACAGGAACTAACCGTTTTATTTATATATACATATATATATATATATATATATACAATATATATATTAGTATCATAAAAAAGTTTGTTCAGGTCTTTGAATTTGTTTGGTTAGAGTGTCGTGCATCTTATGCCAGTAGTTGGCAACATGAGCGAGTCATTGAATCATTCATTCACCAGTTGTTTCAAATCATTGATTCATTCGTGTTTTCGCGTAACGTTAAATGCACAGCGGCTGATATTGCGACAGAGCAAAAAGAGACACCTGGCAATATTGTTACAAATGTAAGTTACTTCATATTAACTTCCTGTTTATTGAACTGTTGTAAAAAGCAGTGTCACACTTGCAATAATTCTTTGTAGCTTTTAAAGTTACACACACACAAAAAAATTATAATTTGAACTCCAATTACCTAAGATCATCGTTGAGCTGTCAGCCGCACCTGCAACTGCGCACAAATAAATCCGTTGCGTGCATGTCGCTGTCGTGTATGGTTAGGACAAAAACTCTGTGGAAAATGGAAAATATAGAGAAGATACAGTGCCCTCCACAATTATTGGCACCCTTAGTAAATATAAGCAAAGGTGGCTGTGAAAATAAATCTGCATTGTTTATCCTTTTGATCTTTCATTAAAAAAATTAATAAAATTCTAACCTTTCATCGAAGTAAAACAATTAAAAGTGGGGGGAAACTCACATTATGAAATAAATGTTTTTCTCCAATACATGTTGGCCACAATTATTGGCACCCCTAGAAATTCTTATGAGTAAAATATCTCTGAAGTATATTCCCATTCATATTTAAATTTTTTTAGCACACCAAGGTGACTAGGAGAATGAAATTGTCCAGTCATGACTTCCTGTTCCACAGTAGTACAAATATGTGTAAACACAAATGCCAAATTCCCTTAATCATTCATCACAATGAGAAAAACCAAAGAATATAGTTCTGATGTGCAGCAAAAGATTGTTGAGCTTCGCAAAATAGAAAATGGCTATAAGAAAAAAGCTAATGCATTGAAAATCCCAATTTCCACCATCAGGGCAATAATTAAGAAGTTTCAATCAACTAAAGATGTTACAAATCTGCCTGGAAGAGGACGTGTGTCTAAATCGTCCTAATGCACGGTGAGGAAGAAAGTTTGAGTGTCCAAAAATTCTCCAAGGATCACAGCTGGAGAATTGCAGGGATTAGTTGAGTCTTGAGTTTCAGAAAGCCTAAAAAAAATTATCAAACAGAACCTACATCCCCACAAGTTGTTCCGGAGGGTTTCAAGAAAAATACTCTGCTCTCATCCAGAAACAATCTCCAGCATACTCAGTTGTCAGACAAGACTGGAACTTCAAACGGGACCGGCTTCTATGGTCAGATGAAACTAAAAAAAGCGTTTTTTGGCAGCAAACCCACCAGATGGGTTTGGTGCACACATGGATAAAAAGTACCCCATGCCCACAGTTAAATATACTGCTGGATCTTTAATATTGTGGGCCTATTTTTCTGCTGGAGGTCCTGGACATCTTGTTCAGATACATGGTATTTTGGATTCTAGCAAATACCGACAGATAAAAAAATCAAAACCTGACCGCTTCTGCTAGAAATCCAATAATGGGCCGTGGTTGGATCTTCCATCAGGACAATGATCCAAAACAAACATCAAAACCACCACAAAAATGTGTCACTGAGCACAAAATGAAGCTTCTGCCATGGTCGTCCCAGTCCCCTGACCTGAACCCTAAAGAAAATTAGTGGAGTGAACTAAAGAGAAGAAGCACCAGCATGGAGCTGGAATCTGAAGGATCTGGAGAGATTCTGCATGAAGGAATGGTCTCTGATCTCTTGTCAGGTGCTCTCCAAACTCATCAGGCATTATAGGTGAAGACTCAGAGCTGCTATCTTGGCAAAAGGAGGTTGCAAAAAGTTTTGAATAAAAGGGTGCCAATAATTGTGGCCAACGTGTTTTGGAGAAAAACATTTATTTCATAATGTGATTTTCCCCCCACTTTCAATTCTTTTCCTTCAATGAAAGGTTATAATTTTGTGAATTTTTTGAAAGAAAGATCAAAAGGATAAACAATGCAGATTTATTTTCACAGCCGCCTTTGCTCATAATTACTAAGGGTGCCAATAATTGTGGAGGGCACTGTACCTTATGTCGCGTTGTACCTGCATTAAGATGGCAGAGGCATTTTACTAAGGCTTTTTACTTTAAACATACTATTTGCTCCTCTGGTATCGCAACCATGACCTTGCTGTTGTAAGCATTTATGTCTAGATATAGCTTATGACAAGATTAACAACACAAGGAGTGAAGGAAATACTCCTTAGATAGCCCAACTTAACATTCATTCTTGACATGGAGTCAAATGCAGGAGGGATTCTCCTTTGAGTATCATTATGATGAATTTTTGTAAAGAAAGGAAGTGACTAAAGACTTATTTAATGTCATCTGGGATCTCATATTATATCAGATCCATGCAAACTGTGAGGATTCAGTGTGAGTCAGATGTTAGGCAGAAGTTAACATCATTACATACATAATACAGAAACTCCACTTATGCCAACAGATGCATGCAGGGGGAATTCCACTATCCACTTCACAAAGGCTCTGAGGTTCAAAAAATATGGAATTCCCCTTTAATATGAAAAAAAGAAGCTGATACAAATGTAGTCTTAAAGAACACCATATTTCACTACAAAATCGATGGTAACCAGAGTGTTTATTATGTACCTGGATTGTGGTGGTTTCTGTATTATACATTGTGATTAGATATGAAGAAATACTGGAAGTATTCATAAGTGACATACATTGTGAGAAAAGCTGTTATGTTTAGCGACAGTATCTGAACATCCATCTGCCCTAAACCATACAGTTTGATGAGAGAATCAGAATAAAGAATGGTATTCCCAGACAAAGAGGCAATACTAAACTAGACAAATGGATCATGTAATATCTGTACAACAAAACAACTAAATTATTGATGGCAAAGACATTCTAAGTAATTGAGAACAACATCAGCTGCAAAAAATTACGTTTGGACGCTCCAACCCAATGAAAAGCATCCCTCCGCAGTATGAAATGTGCTGTTAGTTTGTATGTTGACTGGTGACAAATGACAGTGTTGTTTATGCAATGTGATTCCACCTATAACATTAATTACTGAGATGGATTTGCAATGTGATATTATCACTCTGTAGCAATGATTAATATCGGCTAAGTCAATATTTACAAATAAAACAAATGACTAAAAATATGTAGAAATGAGCATAAAAAATAGATGGTTGTTTTTACAAAAATAATTGCGGCTGTGAGCTTTCTACATTTCGCATTTCGAGGTTCTCTGTCATTTGAAATCGCTACCGATAATCTCCCCCCCCCAGCGATGGCCCTGCGACCAGGATATTGTCCCTGGGTATATACATGAAATAAATTTGCCTGTCTATTAAACCTTTGACAAAATCACACTGGAACAATCAAATGTGCATTTGCACTGCCACTGACCTAGAGAAAGCAGTATCAAATGACGATTGAACCAATTATATCATTACGCCACTAGGTGGTGACAAGTGACTGTTAAAAATGTATTTGTCATGTATTCGTCATTTGTCAATATAACACTGAGGCTGTGTCCGAAATCGCCCCCTATACCCTTAAATAGGGTGCTATTTGAGGGGACAGCCATTTGTAGGGGTGTCCGAAAACATAGTGGACGATATCGAGTAGAGCTGCACGATTATTCGTAAAAAGATTGCGATCTCGATTCAAACACCCACGCAATCTTATTTTATTAAATACCCGTGACTGTTAAACCTTTGACAAAATCACACCGGAACATTCAAATCTGTGTTCATTCTGCAGCACTGGGCCAGAGAGAGCAGAACCACACAGTAGTTATTTTTGCATTACAAATATTCAAATTATCACAGAAGTACTGAGATTAAAGTTTAAAGTTAGGATATAAACACTGATGTCTACGATAGTGATCAAAATAGAGCAAACCACCTTGAAACTAACATGGCGCTTCAAATAATGGTTGTATCAATTAGATCTTAGCCACTAGGTGGCGACAAGTGACTGTTAAAAATGTATTTGTCATTGAATCATTCATTCAAAAGATTCGTTCAAAACACTGATTCATCCAGTAATGAAACAAGTATATTTGAATGAGTCATTGAATTCATTCACAACCATTTTTTTTTTAAATAATTCATTCAAATTAATAAACATTTTTCCAGCAATTAGAGTCAAGCAATTAATATTTTGTCAGAACCTCAAGTAAATTACATGTTATTTTGTTTAGTTGTATATTCAGAATCGTGGGAGAATCGTGATCTCTATTTGAAATAAAAAAAATCATGATTCTAATTTTATCCAGAATCATGCAGCTCTAATATCGAGTGCACTCATTCAATCCCACAATGCACCGCAATAACGAGTGTACAACTGATGTATGCTCAACAGCTAGAGAATAACCATAATACACTGTGAGAGTCGCATACCGAATGAATTCCCGTGTCTCGCCAGAAGATGGCGCCTGCAGTTGAATCATTCATCCATCCATTTTCCAAACCGTGCTGTTCCAATGTGACTACAGCATAATATCAAGTTCAAGTTCAATTTATTTATATAGCACATTTAAAACCAATCATAATTGTCCAAAGTGCTTCACAAGATCCAACAAAAAAAAACAAAACAAAACAAAAAAAAAAAAANAATCACTGGGAAATTTAACTCGAACAACTGCAGCTCAAAGCTGGAGCAGCTGTCAAACAGAATCTCTCGACATTGAAAAGTACACTTAAACACAGACATGTATAAATAAATTTTTAAGTGATTATTAAATTTATACATAGTTTCCATGACAGAATTCAAGATAAATATTTTTATCTTACTGCTGGAGCTGTCAGTTTGTTAAAACAGCAGCCCTGAATTCTGGCGCACTCAGTGTCCAAATTCACTCAATCGTTTTCATTCATTCCTTCAAGTGGACTATATTAGTGGAGTAATGTAGGGAATAGTGAATGAGGGTATAGGGGGCGATTTCGAACACAGCATGATTCATCCAGTAATGAAACAAGTATTTATGAGTCATTGAATCATTCATACAAACCGTTTGTTTGTTCTTCAAATTATTCATTCAAATTTATTAAACAATTTTAAATAGACTTTAGCAATTAACATTTTGTCAGAACCTCTAGTAAATTACGTTATTTTGTTTTGTTTGTCTGTTCAGAATTGTGGGAGAATCATGAGCTCTATTTGAAACAAAAAAAAAATTGTGATTCTCAATTTATCCAGAATCATGCAGCTCTAAAAGCCTATATTTCGTATTCAAAATATATAGAAAATAGTCAACATCAAAATACATTTTAATTTAAAATATTTGCTTTACTAGGAATTGTCTACATCTTTGCATGTGTCTACATTTAAAGGATTAGTCCACTTTTAAATAAACTTTTCCTGATAATTTACTGCCCTCCACAGGCCAAAGTTTTGAACTAATTTTTATATGCATTATGCTAGTTCAATAGTATATAACAATTAGTTCAAACTTTGACCTGTGGAGGGCAGTAATACACTTAGCAGCGTCTACACTGCTGGAATTCTAATAGAGGGGAAGAAGAAGAGAGCTAGTTCAAGATGAGCATTTCTGGATAAAACTTATACAATTTTCAATTTTTTTCAGAAAATTAGTGATGGTTTCACTAGATAAGACCGTTATTTCTCATCTGGGATCGTGTTGAACAATTTGAAGCTGCAGTGAAACTAATTATGACCTTCAACTGTTTGGTGCCCATTGAAGTCTACTATATGGAAAAAAATCCTGGAATGTTTTCATCAAAAACTGAATTTCTTTTCGACTGAAGAAAGAAAGACATGGACATCTTGGATGACATGGGGGTTAGTAAATTATCAGGAAAAGTTTATTTAAAAGTGAACTAATCCTTTAAGATATCCCCACAAGTAATTTCAGAAGTGAAAACTGAGATTTTAGGATAACATCCTGCCATAGTTCACATTAGGCTATGTGAATCAATATTCGTATTAAAATAACCCATATTACTTTGGTTTTTCCACAAAAGGGGCAAATTTCTTGAAAAGGAAAATATTGGGAAAATTATAGATACTTTAAAGGGTTAGTTCACATAAAAATGAAAATTCTGTCATTTATTACTCACGCTCATGCCATTCCACACCCGTAAGACCTTCGTTAATCTTCGGAACGCAAATTAAGATATTTTTGTTGAAATCCGATGGCTCAGTGAGGCCTTCATAGGGAGCAATGACATTTCCTCTCTCAAGATCTATTAATGTACTAAAAACATATTTAAATCAGTTCATGTGAGTACAGTGGTGCAATATTAATAATATAAAGCGACGAGAATATTTTTGGTGCGCCAAAAAAACTAAATAACGACTTATATAGTGATGTCCGATTTAAAAACACTGCTTCAGGAAGCTTCGGAGCATAATGAATCAGTGTGTCGAATCCGCAGTTCGGAGCGCCAAAGTCACGTGATTTCAGCAGTTTGGCGGTCTGACACACTGATTCGACACACTGATTCATAACGCTCCGAAGCTTCATGAAGCAGTGTTTTGAAATCGGCCATCACTATATAAGTCGTTATTTAGTTTTTTTGGCGCACCAAAAATATTCTCGTCGCTTTATAATATTTATATTGAACCACTGTACTCACATGAACTGATTTAAATATGTTTTTAGTATGGATCTTGAGAGAGGAAGTGTCATTGCTCCCTATATGCAGGCCTCACTGAGCCATCGGATTTCAACAAAAATATCTTAATTTGTGTTCCGAAGATTAACGAAGGTCTTACGGGTGTAAAACGGCACAAGGGTGACAGAATTTTCATTTTTGGGTGAACTAACCCTTTAACTAAATCTTCTCATTTGTAAAATATCTTCCATTTTGACCAAGCACGTTGTGTCGAATCAATGACCTTCATTTTGTTCAGAGAGCCAGATAAAGTGATAGTGTAAATTATGCAGGAGACATCTCAACCTCGACTTGCTTTGAACACAGCGTACCCAATAATACTGATATATATTTCATTTAACCATTAAAGTATAGTTCACTTGGATGGCACAGCAGCACTCACAGCAAACAGAGCTCTCAGGAAACACAATATATGGAGAGAACAAAATATAGCCTACACAGGGAACACTATCTGCACACACACTGGAAACACAACATATAGAGCAACACACAGTATACACCTGGATCTCGGCATACACAGAGGCATGTCACAAACCAGTGTGAGAAGCACAAACACATCTCTTCTTCAAAGTTTGAAACCTATGCACTGGCACACAGCCCAGCAGCACAAATCACCACACCGCTACGGGAACACAATGTGTGTGTGTGGAGGCAGAGCCGTGCTTAAACCCGCCCTCGAGAGGGATCTCATTTCCCCTAAAACCTCCCATTTTTCCTCCCACCCTCCGCCGATCATCTCCCTCCGTCTGTACCTCTATTCCTGCTCCACTAGCCCAATCATGGACCTCGCAGCGAGGTGTGCGTTCCTGCTCTCCAGCTTCGCCGTGCTCGCAGCGCTCGATTTGGACGCGATTGATCCCGGCTACTATGTGGAGACCAGCAGCCCATCAGATGTGATCGACTATAAAGATCCCTGCAAAGCTGGTGAGCATGAAAGACATTTGTTTACCCTGCTTTGATAGGTGCAAGCTTTCGCGCGAGCCACGTAAGGCTGCTGTGATACTGCGCGAACTATAAACTGTAGATGACAGCGGAGCCGCGCGAAATAAACACGCGATCCACCGCGTCAGGAAACAGCTAAATACTTTACGCAAACTACATGTTGTTGACACAACGGTGTTTTAAAGAGTACGCGATGTTTTGACATCCGACACGAAAATATTTACCTGGCTTTGTTTTCGTTTGTCAAATCACAGCCGAAAAGTTTTTCTTCGTTTTTTGGGTTTGTTTACAAGAAGTTTCGCGCAAGTTTGAATTTGCGAACGGCGGTTAAAAATGTATACTTTTCAACTTTGGCATTTTGTAAATTGTAGTACAAGTGATGCGTAACTTCTCGTTGTGATTTTGGGATGGTTTGCAACAAAGTTGCAGATTGGGTTGCTATAGCTCTATCTTTATTCCCGACACAGTGTTCTCAGTTTTGGGATTGG
>RJVU01028295.1:2533497-2564574 GCA_003731715.1 Anabarilius grahami
TGTCACTATGTTGAATGACGTAGTGACCGGCCGGCTCGATTTTCCTCCACAAGGTGCACTACGTCATCAATCACAATAGTTGCCCTGTGACGTAGGGGATCTATTTGATCCCAATGCCACCACTAGAAACTAAGAGGCAATGCTACATACTTTTTTAATATGTGAAACTGTAGCATAACCTGATTTCAACATGTTCCTGGGTCAACATTTTTGTTGACCCTGGAACAACATTCAAATGAACCAATCAGATTTGAGGGACAAGTTTACAGATTATGTCAAGTTTAGGCTTAAAATCATGAATCGGTGCTTCTACATCAGTGTTATTCATCTATCATTTCCCTCTGATTTTTGGGATAACTTATGGGTAGGGTTAGGTTTAGGGGTAGGAATAGGGTTATGACTAAATTTTCAGACTAGAATGTTGTTCCAGGATCAACAAAATATGTTGAACCAGGAACGCATCTAACTCAGCAAAATCAGGACGTGTGAAACTCTAAGAGTGTAATGCTACATTGTTGTCACATGACCTTATTAGATGCCTGTTTATTTCAGTAAGTGTCAAAAATCTGGTTATTTTGCATTTATAAATGTAAAAATCCAGAACAAACAAAAGATCTGAGGTAAATAAATGGTAAAAATCAAATGAAAATGGACAGAATTCACATACTGCGCACAGTATGCATAGTAAGTGTAGTATAGCTGTATGCGTTTTTTTGCACCCAACCAAAGTTATAAAAAGTGCTTCGAGAAAGTGCTTATCTGATGTCCCCAATTTCATGGCTAGACCAGACTTGTACCGTATACCCACATATTCCTGCGGATAACTTTATCTTGACCTAAATTCAACCAATTATGTCTGATATAATTACGCTTTAGTAGCTCTAGGGAGGTAATTAATTCTTTGGGTCCCAGGAGAAGCACTGACTATTTTCACATGTCGTGTTGTCAGGGCAAGCGCCCTTATTTTGTTGTTAGCCAAGAAGAGGTTATTGAGTTTCACAGCTGAAAATGTTTACTAGGAAGGAATGGGCCCCAAATATGGCCAAACTTTCAGCATCTGACTAGTGCTTGAAATGTTTTTTGATTCTTAAAGGTGCCTCCCTCAACTTTATATTTAGGTGACAAGTCTTCATTTGATTATGCTAAAGTACTTTCTCCAATCCCAGCTTAAAGGATTAGTTCACTTTCAAATAAAATTTTCCTGATAATTTACTCACCCCCATGTCATCCAAGATGTCCATGTCCTTCTTTCTTCGGTCGAAAAGAAATTAAGGTTTTTGATGAAAACATTCCAGGATTATTCTCTTTATAGTAGACTTCAATGGCCTCCAAACGGTTGACAGTTTCAGTGCATCTTCAAAGAGCTTTAAACGATACCAGACGAGGAATAAAGGTTTTATCTAGCGAAACGATCGTCATTTTCGAAAAAAATGTAAATGTGTATGCTTTATATAAACAAGTTGTTCCGCCAAAACCGCACTTTCGTATTCTTCAAAAAGCTTACGCTGTATGTCCTACGCCTTCCCTATTCTACATACGGAAAAAATGGAACTGGCGCCGCGTTCGGAAGCTGTGATCAATAACTGAACATTCTAGATGCTTGTTGTCCGTCTGTACGACATGAGACTGTCGCTTTATAAGATCTGCAACTAGGAAATTGAGGAGCAGAACTTTAATTTAGCGTTAGGGTTTTACAGAACATTGGCTGTAATCTTCAGCTTGTGGTGGGATGTTATGGATTTCCTTTGTTTTGCCACCTGCAGGATGACATTTGACTGGTTCTTACGCTGTTAAGTGGATGGGTTGGAATGAATCCAGGTTTCTTTAAGCTCACACAGGGGTCACTCCGGAGACGTGTAAAATCTCAGGGATCTCGGTCTCTATTAACTTGTCTGCTACTCCTCTCCACCTCCTTCCTAACTCCCTCTCTTTCATCTTCCTCTCTTTTACTCTTTCAGACCTAGCTTTTTTCCTTGTCCTCATTTGCAGCTGAATGGGGTCCTTGGCTGTTCATTTTTACATTTTCACCCCTCTGAGAGACAGACTTTTCTCTTAACAAGTGGCTATAGGACAATAACGCAGCCCACCAGCTGAAATTGGTATTCCAGGCAGATTAGGCTGGTTGACCCGCAAAGGCTCAGGGGGCCGTCGATCTCATACTAGGATTAACTTCCCGGATTGTTCTGTCACTCTGTGATTCAGGCTCTCCAGCGACGTTAAGCCAAAGCGATTCTGTTTTGGTGTGTGACTCCTCGCTATCGCATTTCATGCATGATTCGAGCTATCTTAGCTAAGAGAAGTAGCCATATTTTGGCTTTCTCTACATATTTGTGTTTGTTTATTCAGTACAACTTTTCGTAAAAAGGAAGCAATGTATTTACACGGGTTGTTGTGAGTCAGAGTTCAGTGGCCGTTATGATGCAATAAACCGATTATCCGTTCATTCACAGCTGTTCATCTCCTTTTTTATAAACAAGTTTTCGCTGTTAAATAGTTTGGACGTCACAATGTCTGAACAAACAGATTATGCAAGGTGGAAGTGATGCCCTTAATTTCTGTCTGTGAAAGTCCCTCAGAACTGGAAGGAGTATTAGCCAATCTTTTATTACCCCTAATACCTTAACTATGATGTCAATACCCATAGTGCCTTGCTCTCTGACCTGATTGGACTGTAGTGAATGTCTATAACTATAGAGAACGCTCGCCTTTCTAAACAACACACGCTTCATCCCTCTCAGATCTGGGTGGTAGAAGAGGACGGGGTTTGGGATTGGTTCTGGATGGGGCCCAAACGGCCCAGCTGTAGCAGAGATTATGTGAGACGAGAGGTCTGCGTGTACGAGAGAGGAGTAGGAACACAGATGTAATGTGCCTTGTTTACACTTCATCCAGAACAGAACAGGATTAGTTCACTTCAGAATGAACATTTCCTGATAATTTACTCACCCCCATGTCATCCAAGATGTTCATGTCTTTCTTTCTTCAGTCAAAAAGAAATTAAGGTTTTTGAGGAAAACATTCCAAAATGTTTCTCCATAGTTTCTTCACGGCTATCAATCGGTTGAAGGTCCAAATTGCAGTTTCAGCGCAGCTTCAAAGAGCTCTACCCGATCCCAGATGAGGAATAAGGGTCTTCTCTAGCAAAACGATCTGTCATTTTCTAAAAAAAAAAAAAAAAAAATGTATCTACTTTTTAACCATAAATGCTCGTATTGCATCCTCCACGCATTACGCAGTCACGTTGGAAAGGACACGCGTTCACTAGAAAAGACTCTTATTCCTCGTCTGGGATCATGTAGAGCTCTTTGAAGCTGCACTGAAACTGCAATTTGGACCTTCAACCCGTTGAACCCCAGTGAAGTCCACTATATGGAGAAAAATCCTGGAATGTTTTCCTCATTTCCACATTTCTTTTCGACTGAAGAAAGAAAGACATGAACATCTTGGATGACATGGGGGTGAGTAAATGATCAGGAAATTTGAATTCTGAAGTGAACTAATCCTTTAACGCTGTCAAACAGAGTTGCCTCTAAAACTCGCCACATATCTGATATGAATTACATTGCATTCATTACATTAACACTAGCAAAATGTATTATTCGTTTATGAATCCATTTCTATTGCGATTGATTGAAAATTTTTAAGGCATCGTTCACCCAAAAATTAAACATTTTGGCACCCTCATTTCATTCAAACATGTTTGGCTTTCTTCTGTGGAACTCAAGAGAAGATATTTTGAAGAACTGTTTTTGTTCATACAATGAACGTCAGTGGGATCCATAACAACCTAGTTCAGTGTATGGACAAGAAAAAAACAAAAAAAACATGGAGGACTTTTTCAAAATTCTTCTTCTTTTGTGTTCCACTGAAGAAAGTCAAACCGGATTGGAACATGCAGTGTGAATAAATGATGACAGAATTTTTCTGTACTATACTTTATACTATTCCAATTAGGGGTGTAACGGTACATGTATTCGTACTGAACTATTTCGGTACAGGGCTTTCGGTTCGGTGCACGTGCGTACCGAAGCAATACATTGCAACATTGTAGCCTAACCACCATTAACCACCAATAATCGCAATAAGCTCTGCGTTTTGATACTTTCGATAAGAAACAAAGTGTCATCCTTCAAATTCTGTCCACGAAATCACGTAATTTAAAGAGAAAATGCCGTTTTGACGCGCTTTGATGTGGCGTGACAGATCACTGTACAGGCGCCTCGCGAACGCGATCATCTCTTCCTCTTTAATACTAGTTACAGAATAAACATGAATGAACATCTGAAGGTATGTTGAAAGATACAGTACAACTTACTGAAACGGTGATATCTCATGTAATCGCTCAATCAGTGTTTCAACGGCGGAAAGACATCAATAAAACGGCTTGTAAACATTGTCATGTAGCATTTACCTCAGAAAAGCCATTCCGTGTCCAAAGTTTGATAGTTCGCTAGAGAAATGAACTCTTTCGCTTAATATATGCTCTGTATTAGCCTATATATTCATTATATTTTACTTAACCTTTTAGTGATGTCCTGATTAGGCTATTTAATGTATGTTTAAATAAATCTGTTGTGAAAATGACAGCCACTGTGTAGAAATGATTATATTTCACTAACGAATTGGAAGAAAAACATTTAGAAGTTAATGCAGAAACTGCCTTAGGTGCAGCTTACATGTTTGCATAGGCCTACAATTTGTTATTTGAGTGTTGATAATTTTATCTAAAAATAAAAAGCAATTGAATTTAGGCTAATAGTTTGGGCTCAGTTGTTAACCTTTAATATTATAGTAACAATGTTCAAGTAAGAGGTCCCTACATAGTTTATATTAGCAGAGATCATTTTTTTTTATCCTTAAGAAACTTTTTGTTATTATTGAATTTAATATATTTAAAGACAAAAACACAATTTGTTCAGTAAACCACTGTTTAAAAAAAAAAAAAAAATTATGTTTAGTTTTCTCCCCACCTGCTGTACCGAAAACCGTACCGAACCGTGACTTCAAAACCGAGGTACGCACCGAACCGTGAGTTTTGTGTACCGTTACACCCCTAATCCCAATAAAAATGAGGTATACTTAGTTTTTTTGCTTTCCGTTATGTCTCATGCACAGTCTAGCGTTGAAGCCTTCAAAATATTCTCAAAATGACCATAAGCCAATATCGATGTGTGCAACTTGTGAAACTTCACCTCACCTGTCAATGGCAAAAACAAAGTTGTGTTGTCTTTATACTGGAGTCGTACAATCATGAGTACTTTCTGACCTCCTCAGATATCAATGGTTGTCATTGCCACCTTTGTCTTCTGTTATTTTCATTTGCATTGTCCAATTTCCACTAGATCTTGAAAGCTGTGAGCGTTGCCACCTAGTGGACCCACCAATTAGTGCAGTAGAAGAAAATGAAGCGCACTTTTGGCTTTAAAGTCAGCATGAAATGGAAATTCACGCTATCTATTTTCGAAATATGTGTTTTAGATCTTATTGTGAACCATTCATCTACATTTTTAAAATATCAAAACTGGACCTTCCTGTGAAAATGACAGTCTTCTCTCTGGTGGTGTTTGCAGGATTCTCCAATAATTTAGTCCACTTAAACCAGGGATGGGCAACTTCGGTCCTGGAGGGCCACTGTCCTGCAGGGTTTAGCTCCAACCATGATAAAACTCACCTGCCTGTAGCTTTCTAGTAATCCTAAAATGTTGATTAGCTTGTTCAGGTGTGTTTGATTAGGGTTGGAGCTAAACTCTGCAGGACAGTGGCCCTCCAGGACCGAAGTTGCCCCTGCCTGACTTAAACCCACACCTTCAAGCTTCCCTGCGTTCATTTGTATCAATTTTTTGCCACACCCTTATCTCAACATCCAATCAACAACTGACGCATAGAACCAAGTCCCCACCCTACAGTTTTTCTTTGTCGATAATCCATTTAGTTTGAATCTGCATCATAATATGGAAGAAAAGATCTGTCGATACTCCTATTTCATGCCGACTTTAACACTCACTGGGAGGCAAGATTATCATGTATGATTTATTCAACATCATTTACTCACCCTCAAGTTGTTCCAAACCTGTATGAGTTTCTTTCATCTGTTGAACACAAAAGAAGATATTTTGAAGAATGTTGGTAACCAGACCGTTGATGGTAGCCATTGACTTCCATAGTAGGAAAAAAAATACTATGGAAGTCAATGGCTACCGTCAACTGTCTGGTTACCAACATATCCTAATGCGTCCAAGTTTTATAATGGCAGTGAGCGGGACCAATGAGTATGAAGTTTACGAAAGTGCATCCATCCATCATAAACGTACTCCACACATGGCTCCGGGGGGTTAATAAAGGCTTTCTGAAGCAAGTCCATGCATTTGTGTAAGACAAATATCCATATTTAACAAGTTATAAAGTAAAATATCTAGCTTCCGCCAGACTGCCTTCCGTATTCAACTTAGGAAGAAAGTGTAACTGACATTGCGTAAGCGTTTTGAACTGCGAGAGTTTTACACTTTCTTCGTAAGTTGAATACGGAAGGCGGTCTGGCGGAAGCTAGACATTTTATTTTTATAACTTGTTAAATATGGATATTTTTCTTACACAAACGCTTCGCTTCAGAGGCCTTTATTAACCCCCCGGAGCCGTGTGGAGTACGTTTATGATGGATGGACGCACTTTCTTGAGCTTCAAACACTTTGGTCCCGTTCACTGCCGTTATAAAGCTTAGACGCATCAGGATATTTATTAATATACCTCCGATTGTGTTCATCAGAAAGAAGAAAGTCATATATATGTAGGATGGCTTGAGGGTGAGTAAAGCTTGGGCTAATTTTCATTTTAAAGTGAACTAATCCTTTAAGGATGTATATAGAATGAATTTTGTTGATGAAAAAAAGTGATAATTTAGATTTTTGAAGCTTTGTCCTCATCTCTGTAAGTGCTTAATTTATAAATTCCATGAAATAGACCAGACGACAAATATACAAAGATGCCGCAAAGCTCTGACTGTAGCTCTCACATGGCAAATGTTGTTCTCCGTCTCTTTCCCCAGCGTGGTTTTAATAAAGCACTCTTTGACCTGATTCCCTGTTGCACCACTCACCAAGAAACGTGGTGGTGCTTGAATTCCTTCTCTTCGCGTCTTCAGAGTCTGTCTCATAACTCGGCGTGGAAAACCACAAGCACAGACAGTTCAGCTGGAGCTGCTGGCCGAGCCCAGAGACTGTCATACATGCACAGCTGGTGACATCATACACTCCCATGGTTCATTTTTCTTTTGGGGAGGATTGGTGGTTATTTAATGACTTTTCAAGTGATTCTGCATAACTCCAAACAATTTCACAGTCGGAATCTGTTGGAAAAATGAGTGAAATGTAGTAGTTTTAGTGGAATAGTGTTAAAACTCATTCATGGTGACGTAATATTTTCAGTGTCAAGAATTCTCTCATTTATCCTATAGCTTATTATGCACAACGTTAAGTAAGCTACTGGTAAGACACTTGTGGCTCTCTGTTGTTATCAAAACATCGCGCTGTTTGTTTGAGCATCCCGACCAGCCCAGCATAGCAACACTGGCTCAACCAATGACGTGAAATTGGAGGCGGGACTATTTGGTTGGCTAACCAATTCTGTTTGGCGATGCAAGTGGCACAGAAACACACTTCCTGGAATTTTCCATGTTCAAGATTGTTTAGATTTAGATAGCTTGTGGTGAGGCATTTACAATGGAAGTAGAAAAGAAGTATAAATATAAAGCTTATAATTTTATAAAAGCACCTACTTTAATATTTCTGTTAAAAAGTGTATTATTTGAGTTTTAGGCATTACAGCGAAACTTTAAAACTGGATAGAACTGGTTACTAAGCATGATTTTTCACACTAAAATCTTGTAGCTATATTGAAGCAGTGGACATTTTTCAAAGAAAAGGAGATAAGAGAAGAAGTGGAAATATATTTGTGGTAACCAACATCATTAAAATATATTAAATGCTGTTGATTAAGCTTTCCTACTGAACCTGGAATATTCCCTCATTATTTTCGATCCATGCCGTGCTTTGAGATGGTGATTTAAAAAAAAAATGCTAATCTCAGCTAAAACAGTGAGTCTTAATTATGGCTTTTACAGGACACCGTGACAAATGTACATGGCCTGACTGCAAGGCAAATCTCTCTCAGTGTTATAGGAATCTCAGGAACTTGAATAGTGAAGTTGTCTGCCTAAAAATATAAGGCTGTATTTCTAAACTTAAAGCCCTCCCGGGAACTTTTGGAGCATTCATCTAGATAAATTCTCCCGTTTATGGAATGAAAAATGAATGAGAAGCAGTCACGCACAATTACTGTACGCCTCTCCGACTGCAGTGTCTTTTTCCTAAAGGGATTGGAGAGCTGTGTTGCATAACTTTTGTCTGTCAACATTATTTCAATAATCCAGCCTCAGGACAACAATGAGAAAGTTTAATTTGTAAGACCGTTTAAGCTTCCGGATTCACCCAAACTCTCTTAGTGCTGTTATTTCCTGTCTGTACTCATTGGTTCATTGAACCCGTCGCTGCTGGTGTGCAATGGACATTTATAACTGTAACCGCGCCAAAGATTTTCTCTCCCTCTTGCCCTTCTGGGTAAGGATCACAGAAAATGAGGGCTAGATATAGGAGAGTGAGATGAGATGAGGTGAGTGTGCCTGCAGACTGTAGGTCATTCAGTGCATGCCAGCATGGCCCAGTCCTGCGGGTTTCTGCGTCTGTCTGCCAGCTGATGTGACTGTGGCACATTCAGACCCCTCTGGCAGCTAAACCGTGAACCATACATCACCCCGATGCACGTCTGAACTCATTTCTGACACTGCTTTTGTAAGTGACTGAGGTTAGAACTGATCTTCGATAGGCTTTCTGTGGTAGAAGGTGTTACCGATGTTACACGGTGTACACCGATTGCATTACTTCGCCACTGCAGCACTGCCCCCACTGTTGTTTTGCTTTTTTATAGAAATAAAAACCATTTAGTTAAGTTAGACAACAGACGCTATAATTATAACCTGAAAGCATACGGCACGAGCTGCAGAGTCGCAGCACAGTGCAGGAGTCAGATTTCTCTTATCACGTGAAGATAGTAAGGAGAGATGACTGACGAGACGATGGCGGAGGATTTGGTCATGAGATGCGTCATTGACAAATATCTTGTAAAATTATCGCAAATCTGATTTGAAGCTTTTGACATAGAAAATTACACATCAACCTGATCACTTTATTTAGCGTTCATGTAAACACTTTGGATTCATCAGTCGGAATGATTTCATTGTTTTTACATATTAATCTGGGACAGGAGAGAGTATTTTTAACAAAGTAAAAATGTTAAGTTCAACTACAGTACAGTCACCCTTTTACTAAAAGTATTTAGCTACACTACAAAATTTGCTACACTCTAAAAAATAAAACATTGGTTCAACAACAAAAAAAAATGTTAACGTTTTCCACTAGAATTTTTAACTTAAGCCAATTGGGAGAATTACATTAATTCAAAGCAATATTTTGAGTTGATCCAACATAATGTTTTAAGTAAGGTGAAGATGTTTTTTTGCCACAATAAAAACACATTTCTAAGTAACATGAACTTTATAATTGTCAACATGAATGCAACTATTTAAGTTGATCCAACATAATGTTTTAAGTAAGGTGAAGACGTTTTTTGCCACAATAAAAACACATTTCTAAGTAACATGAACTTAATAATTGTCAACATGAATGCAACTATTTAAGTTGATCCGACAATGTTTTAAGTAAGGTGAAGACGTTTTTTGCCACAATAAAAACACATTTCTAAGTAACATGAACTTAATAATTATCAACATGAATGCAACTATTTAAGTTGATCCGACAATGTTTTAAGTAAGGTGAAGACGTTTTTTTGCCACAATAAAAACACATTTCTAAGTAACATGAACTTAATAATTGTCAACATGAATGCAGCTATTTAAGTTGATCCGACAATGTTTTAAGTAAGGTGAAGACGTTTTTTTGCCACAATAAAAACACATTTCTAAGTAACATGAACTTAATAATTGTCAACATGAATGCAACTATTTAAGTTGATCCAACATAATGTTTTAAGTAAGGCGAAGACGTTTTTTGGACACAATAAAACGCATTTCTAAGTAACATGAACTTACCAAGCACCGCTTGTCACCATGATGGTAAATCTCCAAAAACCCACATTAACAGAAACTCGTCTAAATTAGCATAACAAAACACTAATTACTGCTAAATCTCCCTAACCATTATTCTTGTGCAAAAAACAGTATATAACACTTAATTTTAGCATTTACTCTCCCTTTTTAAGTGCCATGGGCAAAGCATGATGGGAAATATAAATCCCAGCCCAGTTTCACTTAACTTAAGTTCGTCTAAATTAAAAGTGTTCATACAACTCAAAACAATGAAACACGTTTACACATCATCAGATTGTATTTTACATTAACAGAACTTAAAATTAAATACATTTTTGATTAACTGAAAATGTTAAACTATGACAAGTCATGATAGTATATCGAATCAATAGGCATAATTTGTGTGTCATCCAAGCTCAATAAAATAACAATTACAAGTAAAAAGTCTAACAGCATTTCTGAACTTGATTTTTTTATTTCACAACAATATATATATTTAAGTAATGACTAAAGGTCCCCTGAATTAGTTTTTAGAGTGTACATTTGCAATTTACTACAGGGGCAATATGTAGAATTCCGAAACCCTTGTTAATAGCGACACCAGTGGCCTTTTGGTGAACTGCAGCCAGCAACTTATTGCTTTGCAAAGAAATTAGGAATACCTTTGGAGCGATATACCATTAACGAACATCCAGACGCCGTCCACGCTGCCGAGAGTGATGATTAGATGAATATGTAAATATGCGCTGTGCACTTTCATCAATAACAAAATAAACACACAACAAAAATGACAGCGGTGAGAAGTTAAGAACAGCATTTAAGAAAGCATCTGATCATAGTGCATGTGGATATGTTTGCTTTGCACCAGCTCTGTGATTCACTGGCATCCTGTCGACAGATGAGATAATAAAATTACACTGTTATGAAAGTTTAAATATGAAGTATGTTTGAGACTATTCACTATAGATCTGGCTGTGTGAGAATATAGTTTAAAGTAATCCCTTTTCTTTGCATTTCAGTACAGAATAGCTCTTTTGGCATGATCCTGAACATTGTATAAGCATTCGTTTCATGTGTCATTGAACAGAAGAGTGGCCCTCGGGAGCACACATAAATGTCACATCCTTTGGATTTTTCCGGCGAAACCGAGTCCGTCACTTAAAAATCAGTCTACGGGCGTTCTTAGACAACCTATGAACCTATGTCTTGTTTTTTTACGTTTCGTCACAAGCCGTTCACACATTGGCAATACAAAAAAGCAATTACATATAACCCCGTTTAGGAGATTAGATCTTCGAAACAATTGTCAGATTATCTAGTTCATTTTATCTAATTCAAGATCAGAGATGTATTTATCTGGCATTTTATTTATGTTTTTATTGCTGTTATTCAAGTTTTATTACTACATTAGAATAACAGCACCAATTTGCACAAACTAATACTAACTAATACATAATATACCACTAAACATAAATCTATTACTCAACTGAATCGAAAATCTACTGATAAATGGCACAAATTTAACTAAATATTTATTTCACTACAAATAAAAATACTGTACAGGGCCTAATGGGAACATTAAGTTCCCCATCTATCTATTTTTTTTTTTATGTATTTTTTTTTTTTTACCAGTTCATGGAAAGAAATGACTGATAAACACTTTGCTAAAACAAACTGTCCAAATGAAACTATTCACTAAAATGAATAAAACCTCCCATAGTTATACTAAAAAAAAGAGAGGGGGATCTTAGAAGACATCGTTTGATTAATGCCTCAGGTTGCTCAGTTTTAAGGCTGTGCAATATAATGTAATATACAGTGTGACAGGCTATAATCTTTTGTCACGCTACTCTGCTCTTTGTAGGAAAAAGTAGCTTGTTACTGGAAAAAGTTGTGCCATTTTAAAAACGGCTGAAATGCTGCAGCAAATATGTAGTTAAAGGGATATTTGACCAAATAAATAAAATTCTGTCATTATTTACTTGCCCTCATGTTGTTTTTCTTTCTTTTTTTCTTTCTTACTTACTTACTTTCTTTCTTTCTTTCTTTCTTTCTTTCTTTCTTTCTTTCTTTCTTTCTTTCTTTCTTTCTTTCTTTCTTTCTTTCTTACTTACTTACTAACTTACTAACTTACTTACTTACTTACTTACTTACTTACTTTATTTCTTTATTTCTTTATTTCTTTCTCTGAGCACAAAAAGAGAAATTTTAAAGTTTCTTTTTTTTAATTTAATTACAAGCTTCAAAAAGAAAAAAAAACACTATAAAGGTAGCATAAATGTAGTCCATACAAGTATATGTGTCACTGCTTTTAGGTGTAACCTTCCAGAACTGCAACAATGTTAGCATGAGTGTTTCAAACCCAGCTGAATGTTAGCACACAGCTTGACTCAGATAAGAGAAGGTCAAGAGAGGTAAGAAGAACATGGAACAATCATGTGGAGGAGGAGGAGGAGAAGGAGGACATCTGGTTTTCATTCATCTGCCATTTCTAAGAACCTATATATGTTGTGATACTGTTTTTAAGCCAAGAAGCAACTTCCTGTTTCTTTTCTCTTGTCCCAAGATGGGATAAACTGTATAAGCTATACTTTCTGCTGAATGAGTTATAACAATCTAAATCCATTGCCCGGAAGCACAAACTCCCCTGCCAAGTGCAGTGAGGTCCAAAAGTCTGTGAAAATGCTTCTATTTGGCACTCTTTTCTAATTTAATGTTTTAAATATAAAGTCAAGAATCTGTGCAGTGCAGAATCTGAAATATTTCTTATTCATTTTACACAATAAGGTGTTTTTAAGTTTTTTGAGTTCTTTGAAAAGTTCTCGAAAATGTTGTTTATTAAATATTTTTTATAGAATTTTTTTAGAAAATGAGCGATGGTTTCTCTAGATAAGACCCTTATTTATCGTCTGGGATCGCTGTAAACTGTAATTTTGACCTTCAACCGTTTGGGCTTCATTAAAGTCCACTATATGGAGAAAAATCCTGGAATGTTTTCATCAAAAACCTTAATTTCTTTTCGACTGAAGAAAGAAAGACATGAACATTTTGGATGACATGGGGGTTAGTAAATTATCAGGAAATTTTAATTTGAAAGTGAACTAATCCTTTAAGCACATTTTTACTTGCATGACAATAGTTCCGCTATTATCCCATAACAAAAATTATCCCATAATTTACTCACTCTCAAGCCATCCTAGGTGTATATGACTTTATTCTTTCAGACGAACACTATCTGAGATATATCAAAAAATATTCTGGCTCTTCCAAGCTTTATAATGGCAGTGAATGGTACTCTAGATTTTTAAGCCCAAAGAAGCACATCCATCCATCATAAAGGTAATCTATATGACTCCAGAGGGTTAATAAAGGCCTTCTGATGTTTAAATTTTTTTTTAGTCATGAACAATATTTTTTTCATTTCCATGAACTTATACCGTTTGAAATGATAATAAGCATCATACCAAAAGTTTTTCGATTTTTTTTTAGATCATGAGAAACATAAATCTGTCTGGTAGCGTGTTTTTGTATTAATTGACCAATAAACACTCACTCTCAATTTTCTTCTAAAGCAAATGAGTAGAGAATATGAAAAAGAGAGAAACTTCAGCCTCAAGACGCTCCTCACATAATTCACTAGTACGAGCCTGTTCGCCACCTCCGGCATTGCGCTCCATTTGTTCAAGTAATGACACAGCAGGATCCAACAAACAACACGAGCCCTGTAGATGTCTTCAGCATGTGTGTATACAGAGAGAGAGAGCATATACGGATGTTTATATATGTGTGAAGAGGGCTTTGTGAGCCGCACTGATGTGAGCAGGCCGTGAGTAATGAAGTGATTTGAAGAGTAAGGCATGTTTTCCTCAGGGAAGTGTTCAAGAGCGTTTCGCTGATGTGGGTGTTATACGTGCGGTAAGCAGATTTCATTGTGTGTTCATTGGCATTCTGTAGCACAGGGTCACAGGTCAACTTTTATTTCGGTTTCGGCTAATTTCAGCACTCAGCCAGAGCTTTATGCTACAGAAATGTTTTGTTCATCCCAGGCAGATATCTTCCCACACATCTATGTTGTTACATGTAAACATTACAGTATGCTACTGTTGTAGTCTACTGTAATGTGCCCTTTATTTCTACAGGTTCTACTATTAGGATCTGTACAGTGTTGTAGAGTAACTAACTAGAAGTAGTGATAGTACTATCTTAAAGGAAGAGTTCACTTTCAAATTAAAATTTCCTGATAATTTACTCACCCCCATGTCATCCAAGATATCCATGTCCTTCTTTCTTCAGTCGAAAAGAAATTAAGGTTTTTGATGAAAACATTCTAGGATTTTTCTCCATGTAGTGGACTTCAATGGGGTTCAACAGGTTGAAGGTCTAAATTACAGTTTCAGTGCAGCTTCAAAACGTTCTACACAATCCCAGATGAGAAATAAGGTTCTTATCTTGAGAAACCATCGCTCATTTTCTAAAAATAAATAAATAAATAAATAATATAAGTTTTAACAATAAATGCTCATCTTGAACTAGCTTTCTTCTTCTTCTTCTCTATTTGAATTCTAGCAGTGTAGACGCTGCTAAGTGTATTACTGCCCTCCACAGGTCAAAGTTTGAACTAATTGTTATATACTTGCACTAGAATATTGTATATGACAATTTAGTTCAAACTTTGACCTGAGGAGGGCAGTAATACACTTAGCAGCGTCTACACTGCTAGAATTCAAATAGAGAAGAAGAAAGCTAGTTCAAGATGAGCATTTATGGTTAAAACATATACAATTTTTAATTTTTTTTTTTAGAACATGAGCGATGGTTTCTCTAGATAAGAGATTTATCGTCTGGGATCGCTGTAAACTGTAATTTTGACCTTCAACCGTTTGGGCTCCATTAAAGTCCACTATATGGAGGAAAATCCTGGAATGTTTTCATCAAAAACCTTAATTTCTTTTCGACTGAAGAAAGAAAGACATGAACATCTTGGATGACATGGGGGTGAGTAAATTATCAGGAAATTTTTATTTGAAAGTGAACTAATCCTTTAAGCACATTTTTACTTGCATGACAATAGTTCCGCTATTATCCCATAACAAAAATTATCCCATAATTTACTCACTCTCAAGCCATCCTAGGTGTATATGACTTTATTCTTTCAGACGAACACAATCTGAGTTATATTAAAAAATATTCTGGCTCTTCCAAGCTTTATAATGGCAGTGAATGGTACTCTAGATTTTGAAGCCCAAAGAAGCACATCCATCCATCATAAAAGTAATCTATATGACTCCAGAGGGTTAATAAAGGCCTTCTGAAGCAAAACAATGCATTTTTGTCAGAAAAGTATCCATATTTATAACTTTATAAACTATAATCGCTGGCTTCCAGCAACGGCTGAGTCGGTGCACGGAATAAAACCGAAAGTAAAGATGGAACAGACAGAAGGCTGTTTTAATTTTACATTATCTTACCTGAGCATTGCAATGCATAAATATTTTCATAACAACATTATCCGCCTGGAATGACGAAAGCATGATTGATGATAAATCTACAGTCCTAGTTTCATTTTCCCCTTTTGAATGATGAACGTAGACTATTGGTACAAACTGATATAGACAGTTATTTCCTTACACGCTGTCCTTCCTTACATGTAGTCCTTCTGGTGTGTTCAAGCGCAACTTTTTTCAGTTAGCAACACAGAGTTCCTAACAAAAAGTTGCTAACTACACTGAAGTTGTCAAATGCGCAACTCATAATTTAAGCTTGTAAAATCAGCTTGTAGCTAGTAGCTTGGCAAGCTACAGTTTCAAAGAAGCTTCTCACACACGTTTTTAAAATAAATATGTAAGATTTCTGTCCGCTAGAGGTCGCTAGAGGCCTATTCAAAACAAAGGCGTAGCTTGATGACGCCAAGTTTGAGCGCGGAATCCTGGGAAATGTGGTCTTCACATCACAGCTGGTGGAAACAATTGGGACAGGACTCAGGAAGAAATCATGTTCATGGATGCGATTATTAACGTTACTGTAGTATGAAGCAGAACAGGACCGAGTGTTGTGGGAGCTGAACGAGGAGCTGGAGCGATTGCGCAACACACGCCTCACGAGCAGCGGGACTTTTATTATGACACAGTCGCCGGCGCTGCTTCCGCTTTTCCGGTCATGAGTATGAGGTAACGCAGCTCTGTTTATCATATTAGATACATTTGAGTGTGCTGAAAATGTTATAACGTTACTCTGTGCGTTCGCTCGGCGGCTGCTGTGAGACACTGTTACACACTGCAGTAAGATAGATCAATATTAGAATATCATATTAAATGCTGGATGGCTTGTGTTGATAAATGGCATGCAATTAGTTTTAAAACGTATTGTATGATGGAGAAAATGCTGTATTACTGTTACTAAAAATAAAGCTGCATCTGATTATGCTATGTTAGCTACTTGACAAAAGTGTTTTTCTCTGAGGCATGGTAAAGCATGGTACTCGCAAAAAATCTAGAAAATTAGATTTAAACAATAAGACTAAACGTATTGAGCTATATAACAACAATTAGTTTTCTGTCTATAAATATATCAAAACAGTTGTTCCCTTGTCTATTAAAACATGTAAATATTAAAGCGTCTTTGGTGTTTCCATGGTTTCTACAAAATAAAACCGAAAACCGAGGGTTAACGCAGGTATGGCATTAACCCTCGACTCCTCACACGTCCCAGAGCCTTGGTTAAAATTTTAATTTTCTCACGATTTACAAATAGTTGGAAACATTTGGGATATTGTAAGTACTCAAGTGAACAAAATATATAACACTGGCCTAGTGGTTTTTGGATACTTTACTGCAAAAATTCTTACATATTGCACCTTTAAATTATAGATTTATAAGGTTTTTAAATTGAAGTAGCACTACAAGTTGCTAACGGCAAAAGCTGTCAAATGTGTAACTTTGAAAATGTAGCTAGCCAAGCTACAAGCAAATTTTACAAAGTAATTTACCACACTTTATATAAAAAAATTATAGAGTTAAATGATATATTTCAAAAGATAATCCGCCTTTAACAGATTTTTGTGAGCAGATTGTTTTAACTTATTAGTTAGCAAGTTGCAAACCACATTGAAGCCATCCATTTTGTTTGTAGCTTGTAGCTTGGCTAGCTACAGTTTCAATGTAGCTTCCCCAACATACTATAAGCACTTGGGTACTTGTGGTTTCTGTCCCTGAAGTTTGTCAGTCCACATTCTCTGAAGGTTTCAGCTAATTAGCCTCACAAGAGTGTGCGCATTGTCTTCTAAATAAAGATGAGCCCTGTATGATGCATTAGAGGGAGCAGTATGCTGTGATGTTGGTGTGAAACAATCACAAAAACCTTGGGAGTGCTCTGTCCAATCATCTCTTTCACACCTAATTAGCCACAATAATGAGCACACAAACTGACCATGAAAAGCAACACCTGTGCCACGTTTACGTAGCTCAGAATAATTCATCCCATTAATCTAGCAGTGACTTTGGAGGGTAAACAAATATAATGTAACCTTTGCATGTATTTGAACTGCAGTTCAGTCAACTGTTGATTGTTTACATACACATAACTGGAGAGTTGGAGAGTACTAAGGCTACTAGGTTTAAAAATGCAAATGTGATGAGTGGTTAAGTGTTTGGATGGTTAGAGGAGCCATTATTCACACATTCAGATCGAAACAATGCAGAGTATACAATGAAAAAGGACATTTTTGTGCAAAAATTGCTCATACAGCCCTTGCTTGAAGACATTAATTGCTGTTCCCGCTCATCAGGTGTCATTAATATTGGTGTGTAAAAGGAGGGCAATTTGGCCGATGGTTGGATCAATAGCTCTTTGTAGGCAGTAATTGGTTTGTTATGGTTAGACAGACCGCAGCCACTGTTCTGACCCCCTGCTACCCTACAGCAACTGTTTCCATTTAACACAGACACGCACATGTTTGTGTGTGTTTAATTGTGCACGTGCAGTCGCACAGACCCAACCTGGTGAATATGCTGAAACCTTTTCCAAATAATTACTCAAAAGATAAATCAAATGTTCTTATAGGTTATTTTGGATGTATATTACAGGTAGATATTGGAAATTGGGGCACTAACAATTTAGTAAAACTGTTAATATTTGTCATATACAGTGTTGGGGGTAACGTAATCAGATTACTCTTTTCAAGTAACTAGTTGAGAACACTTTACTTTTAAATTGATAACAAAATAACTGAGTTACTTTTTCAAATAAGCAACTCAAGTTACTTTGTTTTCCCATTTATTGATTGACACCTCTCCTGTCCCCATGTTGAGAGAAATCGAGAGTAAGTGCAGAGGTGTTGTGTGTGAACATGATGGTTATTGTTGTTCTAGACTAAATGTGAGCAAAACTGATTCAGTATTCCTCAAAATGAATAAAAACAGTGAAATGCAAACTCAGAAGATTACGCAAACCCGCAATAATTAAATGTGTTAAATTACACAAATATAGCCTACTTTATGTGTTTAATCTCACTTTATTAACCAGTCTTTGCTGCTGACCTTTGATGATCCAATTCAACCATACCAATAAGCAAACCTGACTTTAGATAAACTTTACATTTGTGTTACTTTTTTTTTATTTATTGGTGAATTAAGAGTTTAACTTTCTTCTCCTGCATCCTATCTTCTGGAATCTAGAATTTCAGCACAGCTGAAAGGTTTGTTTGAGCTGCGCCCTCTACTGTACCAGTGTGAATTTGCATTTCCTTCATCCTGAGGTTTATTCTTTTTTTTTTTTTCATCTAAGAATTTTTGAGCAGCAAATCAGCATATTATTAAATCAGCAATGATTTCTGAAGGATCATGTGATTGAAGACTGGTGTAAGGATGCTGTAAATTCAGCTTTGCATCACTGGAATAAATTTCTATGACCAATGTTGGGGAAAGTTACTTTTAAAAGTAATGCATTACAATATTGCGTTACTCCCTAAAAAAGTAACTAATTGTGTTACTTCTTATGGAAAGTAATGCATTACATTACTCTTGCTTTACTTTTTACAATCTGGGCTGGGCGTGCTTGTTTTTAAAAGGGTTAGTTTACCCAAAAAGGAAAATTCTGTCATGAATTATTCACCCTCATGTCGTTCCAAACCCGTAAGACCTTCTTTCATCTTCGGAACACAAATAAAGATATTTTTGATGAAATCCGAGAGCTCTCTGACTCCATAGACAGCAATTAAATGACCACTGTCAAGGTCCAGAAAGGTAGAAAAGACATTGTTAAAATAGTCCACGTGACTGCAGTGGTCCAACCTTAATGTTATGAAGCGACGAGAATACTTTTTGTGCGCAAAAACAAAACAAAAATAACGACTTTATTCAAAAAATTTGTCTCTTCCCTGTTATTCTCCTACAGTGTTTGCATTGTAAACACAGTGCAGCGCTTCCGGGTTCTACGTCAGAACATCGACTCATTATTGGCCGGCTCCTGCGTCAGCATCACACGCATGCGTCGTGCTGTTCACGTGAACAGCATCTGCCAATACTGAGTCGGCGTTCTGACGTAGAACCTGGAAGCGCTGAACGTAAACGGTGTAAGAGAATGTCACAGAAGAGAAGATATTGTTGATTAAAGTCATTGTTTTTGTTTTGTTTGTGCACACAAAAAGTATTCTCGTCGCTTCATAACATTAAGGTTGAACCACTGCAGTCACGTCGACTGTTTTAATGATGTCTTTAGTACCTTTCTGGACCTTGAAAGTGTTGATTATATTGCTATATTGCTATGGACAAGTCAGAGAGCACTTGAATTTAATCAAAAATATCTTAATTTATGTTATGAAGATGAAGGACTTACGGGTTTGAAACGACATGAGGGTGAGTAATTAATGACAGAATTTTCATTTTTGAGTGAACTAACCCTTTAAAAACAATCAAGCAAGCCCAGCCCAGATGGGAAAAAGTAATGCAAGAGTAATGTAATGCATAACTTTCCATAAAAAGTTACTAATGCAATTAGTATGCCTTACTTTTAAAAGTAACTTTCCCCAACACTGGTCAGTGATGCAAAGCTGAATTTCCAGCATCATTACTCCAGTCTTCAGTCACATAATCCTTCAGAAATTATTGTAATATGCTGATTTACTGATCAAATATTCTTAGATGAATAGAAAATTCAAAAGAACAGCATTTATTTGAGATAGAATTTTACTGATTTTACATTTTACTGACCCAAAAGTGTTGAACGATGAAACATAAAAACACGCAACTGCTCTGCGACTAACTTGCGGATCAAGAAGGACTACGAGTGCATTGAATGATCTGTTTGTTTTCCAAATGGCAGGCATCTCTTTGGTCGTATGTCTTCTGAAGTCAACGATCATTCCCCCCAGGCCGTCTGAAAGTCTAGCCGTCTGAAAAAAGTCACCTCCTTCTATCGCACTTTCTTCATCCCTGGCCTCCCTCTGACAATCCCTGAAGGCAAAACAGCTTGTTAGGGAGTAAAGCCCATTCCCCAGTCCATGGCTGGAGTCTAGTCAGGAACACAAACTATGATTAGCCATTTCAAACGCTGTAGCCGCGTGGGCTTCTGTCGCCTGATATCCAAATTGCAGTGTCAGGAAATGTCAAGGTAAGCATTTGCTACGGAAGAACAGCTGGAAGTGTTTTTACAGGAGAGACGGGAGTGTTTACAAGATTCCCTCATCCTCACGATCCTGACACTAATGCTTTACACCATCTGGGTCTGTCCAGAGGAGAAATTTGTTTGTCTTACAAGAAAAGAGATGCCATTTCCTCCAGGGAAATGTCAGTTTATTATTGGATTTGTACATGCTTGTAAATATTTCCTTGACACTCTAAATCAACAACATTTCTCTGGACAAATTGTTTATCTGGGTGAATCTCACTTGTCCATGTCCAGCTCACAATTCACCAATTTTTATGTAACAGTGGTGTTGTAAAAAATATTTTTTACTTTTTAAAACTTATTTTACCCTATTTATGGTCTTTTATCTGCTTGATTTTACACCTAAAGAAGACATTAAGTGAAACCGGATTGTGAGCACAAAGCAGCCTAATAGACGAGGTCTTCATGAATGTGAATAGTGCGTTTACATTTCAGTAGTAGCCATGACAGGTATTATCATGCGCAGTAGGTCTAACATGCGTCTACCTTAAGACCCCTAGGCTAGACTTTCCCACTGTTTACCTCAAAGATGCTGAAGGGCTGAAATCTCTGATATTGTGGGTGGTAACTTTAAGACCTGTCTAGACCTCACATGTTATGCCCTCAGGGCTTTGAATAGAAACCAGTCTAGGTGAAATGGGTGCCAAACTGGCTTTTGTTAATGAAAGTGCTGTTGTATTTGGAGCCAAGGTGATTGTCGAGAGGGGCCAAGCAATGAAAAATCGCATGAGAGAAAGGTTTACCCAGCTGGACCTGGTGCTGCGGCACAATTAAAAGTTTCAAGTCTAAGTGTTCAAACCTAATCCATCTACAGTAAAGCTTCTGTTGTCCTGTTTTAATTGCTTTTACTCTCTGTCCCAACAACAAATATCTTTCCATGGGTGGTGGAGAGTGTGATTGACAGTCAATTGAATTATGTGAATTATGTTCAGGAGACGATGATTAAAAGGCCTTTCACATATTGAGGTCTTCCTAAATGGAAAATTAAGCTTCCTGAGTGTCGGTTTTAGACTGATAAATCTGCCATTTTGACTTCGGGTAATAACTATGTTGGCTTGGGTAACAAAGAAGTGTTACCACTCCTTGGTTCAATTTCAAAATCTACTGATAGCCTTGTCAGTGGATAAACGCCTTTGTATAATTTGAGTAAATATTTTGTAAAAAAAAAATTTTCTTTTCAATTGCTTTCAGAAATTTTGGGTTAATCTAATTTGCTGTCATCATTCAGCCAAAGGAAGTGCTGATATTTTTAGTTTAAATTTGAGTGATTATCTTAGTTTGGCGACTGCAAGTTTATTTTTCAAACCTAGATTACCAAGGGGCCATTAAGGCCCCAATAAACTTCAAGCAATTTCAAAGAACAAACTGGTGTGACATCATTTTGAAAAAATCAGACCAAAACTGGAGCTCAAAACTTTTCTTTTTTAGAAAGAAATTAATACTTTTATTCAGCAAGGATGCCTAAAATTGATCAAAAGTCAGTAAAAAAAGTCAGACATATATAATTTTACAAAAGATTTCTACTTCAAATAATTTATGTTTTGAACTTTCTATTCATCAAGGATCCTAAAAAATGAATCAGGTATTCCACTAAAATATTAAGGAGCACAAATGTTTTCAACATTGAAAATTAATCAGAAATTATTCTTGAGCAGAAAATCAGCATATTAGAATGATTTCTGAAGGAAGATATGACTGGAGTAATGGTGCTGAAAATTCAGCTTTACGTTTTAAAATATATTACTGTAAATTGTAATAAAAAATCACAATATTACTGGCTTACTCTATCAGCCTTGGTTTTGTAAAAACATTACAAAATTTTACACTTTTTAAAGGTAGTGTAAAACATGAATATATTAAATAAACTTTGCTTTTGTGTGATGTATCATCCATGCCGCTAGATGTCAGTATAGTCCAAGATGATTTTTATATCAGCCAGAACAACATAAACAAAAAATGGCTGAGAGCATCTTTAAAGGCCAAAACAAACAAACCAGACAGGAAGCGAAGTGGGAGAGAGAAGGGGGGACGGATCGGGAAAGGACCGCGAGCTGGGACTCGAACCCGGGTCGCCCGAAGTGCACTGCTGAGGCTATCAGCGCCGACATCTTAAATTATATTTTTAGTAGTGGAAATTTAGTTAGCTATAACTAGTTAAAAGATTAGTCCACTTTTAAATACACTTTTCCTGATAAATTTACTCACCCCCATGTCATCCAAGATGTTCATGTCTTTCTTTCGTCATTCGAAAAGAAATGAAGGTTTTTGAGGAAAACATTCCAGGATTTTTCTCCATATAGTGGATTTCAATGGCTACCAACAGGTTGAAGGTCCAAATTGCAGTTTCAGTGCAGCTTCAAAGGGCTTTAAACGATACCAGATGAGGAATAAGGGTCTTATCTAGTGAAACGATCGGTCATTTACGAGAAAAATACAACCGTTTATGCTTTATAAACAAAATATCGCCTTGAACGTACTTTCCGTTTCCGCATTCTTCATAACGCTTACGCTGAATGTTCTACGCCTTCCCTATTCTACTTATGGAACGAACGCGGCGCCAGTTTACTTTTTTTCCGTAAGTTGAATAGGGAAGGCGTAGAACATTCAGCATCACCTTCATTTCTTTTCGACTGACGAAAGAAAGACATGAACATCTTGGATGACATGGGGGTGAGTAAATTTATCAGTAGTTGCGTCCCAAATGACACACTATCAGGGTTGGGGAGTAACGGCATACATGTAACGACGTTACGTAATCAGGATACAAAAATCCAGTAACTGTAATTCGTTACAGAAAAAACGTAGTAATCAGATTACAGTGACATTTTGAAAAAAGGGGGAATATTATCAGGATTACAATCGTTTCATTTAAAACTGAATAAATCATTATTTTGCCATAATAACGCCATATTAAGCTCTGCTTGATCATACAGTATTTCCTGGTTCTGTTGCCAGTGATGACTCACGCGAGCCACCCGCTGGTGCATGCGCAAATAACACCCGTCTACAATCACCTCAGACGCAGATTGAATCAGTGCTGCTAGTTGAAACGATGCTTTCAATACGCTTTCAATTCATGGAAACGACATGGTTGTACAGTGCAAACTCTGCCTTCAAACTACGAAAACACTTTCTTTATCAAAGGACTAAAAAATAATCTGTAATACCATACTGTAGCCACTAGATGTCTGAATAGCCCTTCACACACAGACACACACACACACACACTAATTTCTTTCTTTCTTTCTTTCTTTCTTTCTTTCTTTCTTTCTTTCTTTCTTTCTTTCTTTCTTTCTTTCTTTCTTTCTTTCTTTCTTTCTTTCTTTTATACATGACCTTGAAGTAATCCAAAAGTAATCAGATTAGATTACTTTCATATTGTGGTACTTGGATTACATTACTGAATACTTTTTTTATGAAGTAATTTGTAACTGTAACGGAATAAATTTTTAAAGGAACCCTCCCAAGCCTGCGCACTATACACTATACACTGTGCACTTATGCACTATGCACTCATCTGGGTAGTGCGTGAATAGTATAAGGTTATTTTGTTATTTAACATCGGAGTCTGACAGCCCCTCCCCCTCCGCTACGTAATTAAACCTGCAACAGTTGAGTGCATGAAGTGTCCAACATTCCACACTTTTTTTTCCGTTAATTTAGTGCGTCATCCGGGTATTTAAGTGTACTTTTTCTTTTTGGAATTTTCAGTGTGAACGCACTACTCACATTATTTATACTTAAAAACGTCATAGAAGAGTACATAAGTACGTGAATTGGGATGCACCTAGTGCTTTGATAACATTAGCATAGCATAGCAATTGCTGAAAGAGTATGGCAATGTAGAACATTTCTGAAATACCTGTTCTCAAACTAAGCCAATGCTCCACTCGTTATCATGATGGTAACCCCCCAAAAACCCAACATAACAGAAACTCTTCAAAATTGGGAGAGCAAAGCATTAAACACTACTAAATCCCCCACTTCACATTAATCTTGCACAAAAAACATTATATAACACTTAATTTTAGCATTTATTCTCCCTTTCAAGTGTAATGGCAAAGCATGCTGGGAAATATAAATCCCAGCCCAGTTTCAGGTAAATTAGGTAAGTTTGTCTAAAAGAAACAAGTTCATAAAACTCAAAACAATGAACAATTCAGATTACTTAAAATAGGTCAGTGCTGTGAACTCAGAAGAAAAAGAAAGTTCTAAATACTCATAAAAGTTAATTTGATTGAACTAAATTGTTTAATTTGAGTTTGCCCTACTCAAACCAATTAATTATTTTGAGCGTTAGGGTTTACAGTGTAGTTTGAACCCTACAAATTGACAGTCGCATCGATACATTTTTCCTCATTGTCTTTTTTAGGTTGAAACGTTAAATCAGGATCATGCAGTGGCTTCTGAGGTTCTGCTGCAGCTGTTGAGTGTCTCTGTAATGAATGTGTCTGGATAAAGAGCAACGGCAAACCCCAATCTGCCACCGCACTCCTTTATTCCACTTCATCAAATACGCCACATCTTTTCTCAGTGTCATTTATAGACCCTCTTTTGGTACGTTCACTGAAGTTCATTAGTTCATGGCCATTGTGTTCCAGATTTGTAATGCAAAGCCTTTTAGGCCTCGTGCGATGAGATTCTGTGACTGTTTAGACCTTGCTCTCCGATAAGCTCTTTTTCATTTCAGTTTATAGAAAGCATGAGGATTGTGATTTCGTCTGTGAGGAATTCGAGCTAGAGAGACAGAGAGGATTAAAACGGGAATCCCTCAAGGACACACGGGTAAAATGCGTCGAAATGAAATGAAACCAGGGAGGTTGGGCTGCACTTGTTTTCGCTAGTCTTGGCATCTGATGGGGCACAATTACACGGTAGATTAAGGGGCTTGTAGAGATATGGAAGATTGCATCCCTCCCTCGGGAAGGTTGAATTCAGGATCTCTAGCGGACTGGAGGAGGCCGATCTGTCTGTCTGTTTGTGCCATGTGTCGCTGGCATTGGTGGTGTTGGTGCCTTTGGAGTCCAGGTTTGTGAGATCAAACAGAGGGTGGTGGCCTAGCAACTGTTTGTTTGGGTTTTCAGTGGTGCCAGTGACGGGGGATTTTTCTCGTATGATTGTTTTGGGTCTTCTTATAAGANAAGGGAAGCCGAGCTTCCCTTGCAGTCTTAAAGAAATCGTCCCTGATATATATATATATATATATACACACATATATCATTTTTTTATGTATTCTCCATATCTATCATATAATATATCTATGTGTAAGTTTGGCATCAGTAAGTTGTTTTTTTTTTGTTTAAAAATTTATATTTTTTTACAGCAAATATGCATTAAATTGGTCAAAAGTGACAGTAAAGACATTTATAATGTTAAAAAAAAAAAATCAGTTTTAAATAAATGCAGATCTTTTAAACTTTCTATTCATCAAAGAATCCTGACAAAATTCAGTTTCCACAAAAACCGTTAAAGGATTAGTTCACTTTCAAATTTAAATTTCCTGATAATTTACTCACCCTCATGTCATCCAAGATATCCATGTCCTTCTTTCTTCGGTCAAAAAGAAATTAAGGTTTTTGATGAAAACATTCCAGGATTTTTCTCCATATAGTGGACTTCAATGGACCCCAAACGGTTGAAGGTCAAAATGACAGTTTCACTGCAGCTTTAAAGCGTTCTACACGATCCCAGACGAGAAATAAGTGTCTTATCTAGAGAAACCATTGCTCATTTTCTAAAAAAAATTACAAATTATATACGTTTTAACCATAAAATGCTCATCTTGAACTAGCTCTCTTCTTCTTTTTCTCTATTAGAATTCTGTTTAAACTAGTTGTTATATACTTGCATATTGTATATGACAATTTAGTTCAAACTTTGACCTGTGGAGGGCAGTAATATACTGCTGGAATTCAAATAGAGAAGAAGAAGAGAGCTAGTTCAAGATGAGCATTTATGGTTAAAATGTATATAATTTTAAATTTTTTTTAGAAAATGAGCAATGGTTTAAGATAAGACCCTTATTTCTCGTCTGATATTGTGTAGAACGCTTTGAAGCTGCACTGAAACTGTAATTTTGACCTTCAACCCGTTGAACCCCAGTGAAGTCCACTATATGGAGAAAAATCTTGTAATGTTTTCATCAAAAACCTTAATTTCTTTTCGACTGAAGAAAGAAGGACATGGACATCTTGGATGTCATGGGGGTGAGTAAATTATCAGGAAATTTTAATTTGAAAGTGAACTAATCCTTTAAGCCACACAACTGTTTTCAACATTGATGATAATCATAAATGTTTCTTGAGCAGCAAATCATCATATTAGAATGATTTCTGAAGGATCATGTGACACTGAAGACTGGAGTAATGATGCTGAAAATTCAGCTTTGATCACAGGAAAAAATTACATTTTGACATTAAAATAGAAAACACATGCAAGTAATATTTTACAATATTAATTTGCTATTACTTTTCTAAATAATTAGATAATTTTAAGGAAACAATAAAATTGAATTGAACTGAATACCACAGCGTCACTCTCTCACAAGTTTTGAAAACATAATTTTAGTTTAGACAGATCGGGAAAAGAAAGATAACTTTTTTGCCAGATACATTGCAAGAACTTATTGTAACATACAGTACAAAGTAATTCTGCTTCTTTTTGCCATCACAAGCTGATTCTGATGCAACCGTCGAAAGTTGATATATATATATATATATATAAGTTCTTTAAAAAAAATTCATATATGATGTTAGTTAATAATATAATTTTATTTTAGACAAACAGGGAAAGTAAGGTCTATGAAGTCTGGATATTTTAACATCCAAAGTCATTTTTTCAGCATCTTTTGATGCAAGGGTTGTTCCATTAATATGGAATATAATATGGAATAGGGGTTATTCCAAATAACAAATAAAATGCATAGCATTTAATTCACAATTTGTTAATAATGTGCTCATCTTGTAAATATGATTGTTTCAATATGCTAAATTATTTCTTCATAAATTATTCATGTGTAAATTATTACTGAAGCAGAATTAGATGTTGTTATGCGGTACCTGTTACTTTTCTCAGCGCTGATCAGGATGGACCAAACTCAGTCGTTGTTTCTGATTGCCAGATAAGGATTTATTCATGATTTCACGCAGTAAAGAGTGAAAGACATCTGCCTGTGTATCTGGTCTCTGGAGCATCTCCATGTACTCACTGCTACACATCTGGTAGCTGGCTCTGATTAGAACTTGTTTTGAAACCATTTGGAGATCTCACACTCTTTTGCAGTCTGATTTATTAATGCCACGCTATATGGCGTAATCAGTCGCTGTCAGTTTCTTCTCTTTCATCCACATTCTTTTATGTATGTGTGTGTGTGTGTGTGTGTGTGTGTTTGGGAGGGATGTTAAGGTTAGCGAGAGGATCTTATGGTCTTGGCATGTTCCTCCAGATCTGTCTCCTGAGCTTGTCTGGTCTTGTCAGGGAGAATTTACACCTTTGTTTTGGTCAGTGTTAGAATGCAACCTCACATAAAGTCATTTGCTAGAATTACTCTCATATAAAAGACAAAATAAAATTCACAGCATTTTCTAGTTTCCCAGTAAATATCTGGTCACTCTTTATATTAGGTGTCTTTAACTAATATGTACTTACATAAAAAATACTGGTTAGGTACAGTGTATTGTGTTGCAAAACACTTGTGGTGCTGTTGAGCTGGGATATGGGTAGGGTTAGGGACAGGTTTGGTGGTATGGGTAGGTTTAAGGATGTGTTAACAGTGTAATTATATATATAATTACATGCAGGTATTTTTAAATGGGTCAATGATGTGACGGGTAATTTTTTGGTCCAAAGGCCTTAATAATATTAATAAAAAACAAAGATATGACATCCAAAGTATGTAAGGTAGTACGACTAGATCTCTTCTACTTAACCCAAAAGGTTTTAATTATATTTTGCTACATATAAAAGTATTTTAAAGATTTTGAAGTGTCAAAAGGTCATTCGGTTTAACCGTCCAAAGGCCAATGCAGACATTTCATTTGTGATTAAAATATAATAATAAATGTATATATTTTTTATTCTGGTGAAGTTGTTGCTTTGTTATGAGAAGGAATGTCCGGAAAAATGAATTTCATTGATGTCATTTGGAGTAACCGATATAAAGGGACCATTTGGGATCAAGTCATGCAGTCAATATCATGTGACAGGATGTGACATCATTCAGACACCTGCAAAGGACCACATGGTCATGAAGCAAAGAAGCTAACTCTCTCTTAACTATTATAAAAAATCATGTTTTCACTTGCTCATACACGTCCCGAAACATCAGGTCATTTGGTACAACCGCTATAAAACATGGAAAATGTTGTCATATTTCAAAAACTTGTACTAAATATAAAAAGTTTGATTGTCTTTTTGCTAGCTAGAAATCAGCCTGTTAGCATTGTTTGAAAATATCGTCATGCGGTATAACCAAAAGTGTCATTTGGTGAAACCGAAATTTTGGTTAAACCGAATGACTTTTTTGGTGACAAATTTTGTCCGTCTTGTAAAAAATGGCAAAAGCAGTGTTAATTGATTATAAAAAAACATATAATCTCATTGTTAACACTTATTCAAAATTAATTATATCTCCATTATGTTTTTTTTACACTTATTCGTCAATGACCCAAAAATAAGTACAATGTAACAAAAATGTATGTACACAATAAATGCATTGTATCAAATGATTTATTTAAATGTTTTTACATAGTGGTTAAGGACACGTAATACATGGGACCAAATGTCTAATATTATGTAAAAACAAAATGATTTACATGAGAAGCAAATTTGCATAAAATATTGAGACCTGTTTTCAGAGAAAATATCTTGTTTAGTTTTTTATTTTAAGTTTATTATTTCCTGCCTCATTAACAAATTATTTTTAAGCATACGTCTAACATTATTTATCTGAATTGTATTGAAATTGTATTCATATTTCAAGTATATTCATATTATTATATTAAAGTAATTATGAATTCAGAATAAAAACAATTGCCAATAGGGTAAGAAAAATAGGGTTTGAAACCATTTTTATTTCCATAATGTTTGTTTTCGAGTGAAAGGGTTATTCAGTGTGAAAAAAGAAAAGAAAGAAAAAAGTATGACAGGACTTATTTTTGAAATTTTGATTTAAAATTAACCTGCTCATAAAACAGTATGCATGCATACTGTATGTATGTGGCGTGGAACTAGTGAGCACATCGCAATGAGAAGATTTGTTTCCTATTTGGTTCGTTTTGCCTGTATATGGTCTGTTAGTGGAACCAAATGTCATGAAAACCATCCAGTTTAAATCATCAAATAAAAAATAAAAAACGGTCCAGTTAATGCAACACAATTTACGATAAAATCAGACTGTTCTTCTCGCAGCTGTTTTCTTTGGATCTGCATCAGTGTGGATTCTCTTTGCCTCTCATGGCCTGTGGTTGTCTGTGTGGATGTGGAGTTTGAGAAGTAAAACCCTGTCATTTCAGCTCTGTCAACTGTTTTTAGCTCTGTTTTTAGACAAGAGTTCAGTGAAGTATATCTGCAGACCTAGAGAGCTCAGCAATGATGAGCAGAATGAAATCACATTAGAAATGTTTCTAACAGGTACCAGTATATTTTAACAAAATGCTTCTTCGATTTTTGTGTCATGCTGTATTAAACGTTCCAAAAGAGTATTTACATTGACAGAGATTAGTACACAATGAACGGATGTCATTTATTTCCTGCAGAAGTTAGTAAATTGAGGAGTCATGAGTGTCAGAGACTGGTAGTGATGCGACAAAGTTGAGCACATTTGAACTTTTATGCAAATGTGCTGTGATGCGATGTGACAACTACCAATGGGAGTGCAGACAGCAGTTATACGTCATCATTTACTCACCCTCAGGTTGTTCCAAACCAAACCTGTATGAGTTTCTTTCTTCTGTTGAACACAAAAAAAAGATATTTTGAAGAATATACAGTTGACAGTAGCCAGTGGCTGCCCTAGTTTTTTTTCTTTTCTCCATACTATGGAAGTTGATAGTTACCGTCAACCGTTTGGTTGCCAGCATTCTTCAAAATATCTTCTTTTTGAGATGAGATGAAAGGTTTGGAACAACTTGAGGGTGAGTAAATGATGACAAAATCTTCATTTTTGGGTGAACTGTACCTTTAAACAATGATTCATTGAGTCATTTGAGTTGGTGACGCTCAGTTGTGTTCCCAGATTTTTCTGTGCAGGATTTTGCATC
>RJVU01028295.1:2564579-2643400 GCA_003731715.1 Anabarilius grahami
TTTTTTTTTTTTTTTTTTTTTTTTTTTTTTTTTTTTTGTGGCAAAATTAATAATGTCACATTAAATACTGCTGTTTATTACTGCTGTTTTTGTTTAGATTTTTTTATTCTAGTTTTCTTACATCATTGCCTTATCAGTTTTGTGTGAGATAAACAGTAGCCTACTCTGCTTTATGAAATAAAATTGTTTGTAGCTCAAAACAAATCGTCCCTTAAATAGCTAGATTCTTTTTGTACTTTGTACCTTTTTCCAAAAGCGTAGCATGACTATAGTTAAATTACTATGTAATGTACTTTCTATGTAAATCTGAGTTTTTGTTCTAAGCATTAGTGACAAGCGAGGAGCAACAGAACATTTTATCAGTCGCTTGGTTTCCATTTCCTGTGTTGCTCTGGGTAGCCACACCCATATGATATTTCATTGGTCCAAAATCCCTCTCCACATATATTACTGTTCAAAAGTTTGGGGTCGGTACGATTTTTTTAAAGGAGTCTCTTCTGCTTACATGTGCTGCATTTATTTGATCAAAACCACAGCGAAACAGTAATATTGTGAAATATTATTACAATTTAAAATAGCAAATTCTATTTGAATATATTTTAAAATGTAATTTATTCCTGTGATCAAAGCTGAATTTTTAGCATCATTACTCCAGTCTTCAGTGTCACATGATCCTTCAGAAATCATTCTAATATGCTGATTTTGCTGCTCAAGAAACATTTCTGATTATTATCAATGTTAAAAACAATTGTGCTGCTTCATATTTCTTCTGGAAAACATGATGCATGTATTTTTAGGATTCTTTGTTGAATAGAAAGTTCAAAAGAGCAGCATATAAACGATATAACGATATAAACGAAGATTATAAAAGTCTTTACTCTCACTTTTTTTTTTTTATCAATTTAATGCATCCTTGCTGAACAAAAGTATCCATTTCTTTAAAAAAAAATCTTGCTGTCCCCAAACTTTTGAAGAGTTATGTATCAAACTTCAGATATTTTCTAATTGACCTTTATTTTGTTGATTTGCACAACATTTGCACAAATTTGCACAACATTCCCACTGTAAGTACTTGTCTTTGGAAATAAGGTATTAGTAGATCATAGCATAGGCTAGAGTTTCAGAGTTGTTTATGAGTGTTACGTGTGTGACACCAATAAATAAAGTATCAAAATACCCTGATACAACACAGTGGCAGGCAGCAGGCTGTTTGGTGAAAGAATAATTGGCTTCATTGTGCAGTGCAGGAAGCTCCAGGTCTCTGCCCCACTGCCCTCCTGCCTCAGGCCGGGTTATGAGGTGGCTGGAGTCTGTTAGATCTGTCTCTCTCTCTCACACGCACACACTTCGTTTGCCCTACCTCTTTACTAACTGCCTCCTGGAATAGACGGTAAATCTTGCAAACATGCTAATGTTCATAGTCTTTTAAAAAAAACAGCCTCGGGCCTCAATCTCTCTCTCTCTCTCTCTCTCTCTCTCTCTCACAATTACACACACACACACACTGTCACAGCCACTTTTCATATAGAAGCAAATAGCCTGTGTTACGAGTCTCGTAAAGTCTTTCTCTTCAGTAATTTCTTTTTTCAACCCTCATTAAGTTAAAGAATGTGTGCTACTTTCCAGGTGTTGGCTAACTATACAGTGTGCAGCGTTTTCTTGCCCAAACAAGATACAGTGAGTGCAGTATTTGGCCATCCATTACTGCGTTTATGACTGAGATACAGGTTGTTTTAGACATGATACCATTGTAATACCTTGGGTGTTTAGACGCTTACCATGGTAACACCATGTTTTTTGGATAAAGTACCTTGGATGCTTCGCATATTGTTGCTACCTAAAAAGCAATAACTTCTGAAAGTTTCTTATTGTATTTGGAGGATATGGGATTATTATTCATTATGGGTTTACATTAGTAACTAGTTTTGGCAGAAACCATGGTTCCATGGTAAGCTTTTATAAAGGTTGCTAGCAGACAAAAAAACAGTAATATTGTGAAATATTATTACAATATACTGTACAATAACTGCTTTCTATTCGTTTCTAATTTATTCCTGTGATCAAAGCTGAATTTTCAGCATCATTACTCTAGTCTTCAGTGTCACATGATCCTTCAGAAATCATTCTAATATGCTGATTTGCTGCTCAAGAAACATTTCTGATTCTTATCAGTGTTGAAAGCAGTTGTGCTGCTTCAAAAGTTTTACTGACCCAAACTTTTGAACAGTAGTGTATGTTCGTGCATGAT
This sequence comes from Anabarilius grahami, assembly GCA_003731715.1. Taxonomy (NCBI): domain Eukaryota; kingdom Metazoa; phylum Chordata; class Actinopteri; order Cypriniformes; family Xenocyprididae; genus Anabarilius; species Anabarilius grahami. The sequence continues at coordinate 2,566,828 of RJVU01028295.1, forward strand.
GCTTTCATTTTCAATGACATCTTGAGCAGTTCTGGAAAACCATTCAGTGTTTTAAAAGGCTTCATGTGCTTTTAACTGGCAGATATACGGTCACTCTTAGCTTACTCACTGGGGATTTTAAAGCAATGTTCTCTGTAAAACCGCTTTAAAAAATATTTATCTTGGGCTGGAAAATGCTATACCAATAAATTGTAATCAGTTTATTGAATTAAATTGTTTCTGTTCAGGTACATGTATTATGTATTAATAACTCAAATAGTTAAAAAGATACAATGTTAAGTGAATACAAAGTGAATATTAATATTTAGTTTGTGTGTACATTTATATATAAACATTCATTTATTATGGTTTTAGTACATTGACTTTTATGACTTTAGTACATTGACTATAATATCACACTTCATATTTATAATTTTTATTACGCTATAAAGTGGTCTGTATTAGAGCTGCACAATTTTGAATAAATTGAGATAACTTTTTTTTTTTAACTAGAGATCATGATTCCCCCACCATTCTGAATAGACAATAAATAAATAAATACTAGAGGTTCGAACAAAATTGCTGCAGACTATTTAAAAAAAAAAATGAAATAATTTGAAGTAGTTATTTTAAAAAATCAGGATGAATCCGCATTTTTGAATTTAATCTCTTGAATGATTCAGTGACAAATATATTTTTTAACAGTCACTTGTCGCCACCTAGTGGTGTAACAATGTAATCGACACAATTGTTATTTGAAGCGTCAAGTTATACTTTTGATTTTGATCGCTTCTATAGACATCAGTGTTTATATCCGAAATATAAACTTTTATCCCAGTACTTCTGTGATATGAATTATTGTAAGACAGAAATATAGATGCAGTGTGGTTGAAAAGACTGTTTGTGAAGCTGTTTCATACCTATACATGACAACTGCTCCCTCTGGGTCAGTGGCAGAAAAAACTCAGATTTGAATGTCTGCTGTGATCATACTTGTCAAAGGTTTAGTAGACACCAGACATGTGCCGATATTGGGTAATACAATATATCACGATAATGAATATGCTCGATATTGTTATCGCAGACACTTCAAAATATCGTGAATAATTATTTATTATGAATTATTCAAATTTTAATAATACATTTTAAGGATACTTCCCCCATCAACCGTATAAAATGCACAAAACCCCTGTATTTTGCATCAAAGGGACAAGCGCACTCAGATGTAAACAAGCCCAACGTGTACGAGAAGCACATGGCGGAACGAGTGAACGAGACGCGCTGAATGAAAGTGCACATTCACTCTCTGACAGCAGAGGATACTGATGGGAGAGCAGAAATGCAGCGGTTACCCCAGAAACCCTGTAAATAAAGCAGCTGCGCTACTGAACAGTTTGAATGCTTCAAACAGCCATTCAGTTGTTTGTAATCTCAATGTCTAAACTTAATAGGCTATTTATTAACTTAAACATTTTTATATTTTAATCTGGACTACAACATGCCTTATAATGATTGAACATTTTCAGATTATTTGTTATTGTTCAGTAAAACTTAGTGACATAAGGCTTCATTAGTTAGCATGTTAACTCATTATTACCAAACTGATAATGCAAAATACTTATAAAGTATTTATTAATCTTAGTTAATTTTAATTTCTTAGTTAATGTTTAATAACATTACTAACATCAAAAGTTGTAACTATAATTTAATTGACCTGAGCTAAAACTAACAATGATCAGTTGTATCTTTTAACTAACATTAACAAAATAATAACATAACATTTATCTAACATTAACATAATACCTTCTGTAACAAGGGTAGCTATTGCTCATTCTTATTGTAAAGTGTTGCCTGTTGTTCTTTATAATTCTTTTGCACTTTAATCTGTTTGAAACATTTTACTTTATATTTTTTTGTGTATTACATTATTGTATTTAAAAGTTCAGTTCTTTTTGTTATAAGAAAAAGAGTTCTTAAACCTGTTATACTATGACAACACTTTTTTTGCAACTTATTTCAATATCGTGATAATACCGTATATTGTAATACCGTATACCGTGATAAAAGAAGGAGAATTGTTGTCATCTAGGAATAAGATGTGTGTGTTTTAATTGAGATCGCAATTTCTTTTTTTTTTTTCTTTTTTTTTTTTTTTTACAATTAATCATGCAGCTCTTCTCTGTATATTTACAGTAGACATATTTTAGGTAGGGGGCATCATATTTCATAATTTTTGGAGGTGGAATTTTAAGGACTTTGTTGGGATTTCAGGAGGATTGTGTCTAGTTTCACTGGTGTGCACTCGAATTCAGAAAAATGCTTTCAGACTAACCAAACAAACTGAATTCTGATGTCAATCAGACTGCAACAAAACCCCTGGTGTGAAAGCATTTTAAAAGTGGACTTCAGGGGGGAAAAAATAAATGCCACTAATGTGAAGAATATGTTTCCATTCAATTATAATTCATTTATTCCAACAATGCACACATTTGTGTTAATTAGCTGCCCTTGAATCTGAAGATTCAGTTGAGTCTCTTAATCCCAATCAAAGTGGCAATGCTTCTAAAGATGCAATTAGTCCCTGACGAGCTAATTAAACTCTACGAATGCTTCCATTTCCATGTAGGTCACCAGCGTCCTGTTGTGTAGATCATTAGCGGCGTGCAGTCGTCATCATAGCTCGCTTAACTTCATAATGCTAATCAGCTTCTCTCTTTTGACGGATGATTTATTTATCATGGCACGAGTGATGACCCCAGCTATAAATGGTATGGTAGATGATCATTAAAAAATAATGAGGTTTCTATCAGCTCACTGGACCCTGCAAGCTTGTAGGGGGTTGTTTTTAAATAACTTTGTACATGAATAAATTAGATTTCACTCCATCCGCTACAAACCTTGTGAATAAGTACAAAAATAAATGCACAATTAATGTGAATGATGTGAAAAGACTGTCATTTTTAGATCATGCAAAATTAATTATTTAAAGTAGAAATGATTGATTCATCATTCATTAGTTGTGTTTTACTAAGGCAAGCATCACTATTACAATTGTTCATACTTGAGGTTAGTGATTATAAGCGCTGCCCCTGACTAAAGATTTTTCTAGTCTACTAGTTGTCGTTCATTTAAGCCATTAGTCGACTAATCGCACGTTTATATTCATTTAATTACTTAAATACTGTATATACTGAGGAGAATATTAAACTAATGAGGCTTTAAAGGTACAATATGTAATTTTTCACCACTAGAGGTCGCTTATTCAAAACAGAGGCATAGCTGGATGACGCCTTGATTTCGCAGAATCATGGGAGGTGTTGTCTTCATTTCTACAGCTGGTGGAAAAGAATCAGACCGGGCTGGGGCAGAAATCATATTCATGGATGTATAAAAGATTTATTAACATTACTGTAGTATGAAGCAGGGTGTGGCTGAAAGCCATTGGAGCAGAACGTGGCCGCTGAAGCGATTGCTAATGAGAGACGAGCGCGTCACACAGCCGGTCAAGAGTATGTGGGGTAAAGCAGCGCTGTTTATCATATTAGATACATTTATGTGTTGAAAGTTATTATAATGCTACTCTGTGCGTTCGCTTGGCGGCTGCTGAGAGACACTTGTTGCACACTGCAGTAAGCTTGATCAATATTAGTCATGGTAAAACATGGTACTCGCGGTAAATCAAGAAAACGAGATTTAAACAATAAGACTTACTGTGTTGAGCTATATAACATGATTAGTTTTCTGTCGATTAATAAATCCAAACATTTGCTCACCTGTCTAATAAAACACATAATATGTTAAAGCGTCTTTGTGTTTCCATGGTTTCTACAAAATTGCGGGTAATGCAGGTATTATGTCATTGATAGGCGACGCATGGGCACGGTCCGTGTCCTGATTAAAATTGCTTATTTCTCTAGATTCAAACATTCTGGAAAACATTTGGGAAAACATAATTACACAAATCAACAAAATATATAACACTGTTCTAGTGGTTTTTGGATAATTTAATCCAAATATTTTACATATCGTGCCTTTAATATACTGGCATAATATATGTCCTATTCTGCACTTAAGTGCACGCATAAAGCTTGCCACAAAGCACCTCAAAAGTAATGATTATGACTGTGTCAGGAAAAATAGCTAGTGTTACTAGTGTTTTCTGAGTCAGTGTCGGCTGCTAAGATGAAGTTGACGATGCTGACTCACATCTCCTTTCACACGGATTACATAACCAAAGAATATTTATTTTCGATTTGAAATGGTTTGAAATGGAAGTAGACATTCCAAGCTTTCTATAGATATATTTCTCATGTCTGTAAGGCAAGTTGCCTATACGCTGAGTTTCGGTTCATTTGTATGACTTGCTCCGGTTCAGGGAGACCAAGACAGCAGAAAGCGCATCCTTTGATGTTAATGTGAGTTTACGCAAATAAAATGAGATCCAGTTTCGAATGAGGTATTACTGTTTTCTGTATGACCAAACGATCATGAGGCACAGATTACCGATCTGTCCCTCATGGAATGTGTGACTTTGTCACAAGGATGTTTTTTCTGCGACTAACCGACAAATATAATTTTGAACAACTAATGTTTAGTCGACTATTAGGGGCAGTCCTAGTGATTATTGAACTAACCACTAACCAACCAAATCACCCAAACACAACTTAAACCACTCCAATGGGGAGAAAACACAGTCCAGGGCAGCTGGCAGCAGGATTCAGAACCCACCCAATTGCTAATCAAAACTAGCCCAATCACTGGGGGGTGGGGGATTAGTTGTAGTTAGTTGTGGTCGCTTCAACCCGCGGACTAGAAAAATAACCCGCGGCAACAGTGTAAAAGTAGCCCAATTCCGCGGGAAAACGGCAGACTTGGCAACACTGGCAGGACTGGAGCTTGACCAGGTGACAAGTGGGCGGGGCCAAAACTAAAGACTGACAGAAGAGCACATGGCACACAGAAACAAACAAAAATCCAAACATGACAGAAGCCATGTGCTCTCACAAAACCGCACACACACAGGACAGAAGTGAAGTGAAGTGAAGTGACATGTGGCCAAGTATGGTGACCCATACTCGGAATTTGTGCTCTGCATTTAACCCATCCAAGTGCACACACACAGCAGTGAACACACACACCGTGAACACACACCCGGAGCAGTGGCAGTGGCAGAAGAGAACATAGCAGAAAAAACACCCTCATCTGCCATGTGCCCAAACAGAAAGCAAGATAGACAGAGCATGTGAGATCCGAAGTGTCAGGATCCAGACACCATGCCCCAAACACTCACAACACAGATATAAGAGCGCGTGGCCCAGAGAACAACTCCAAAGCCGTACGCTCAAACAAACACAGTGTCAGGATCCTGTCACCAAACCAAGAACAAGACCAATCTAGATAACAATTATTGATTCATTTATATGATTTGAAACCATTTTTGCCATATTGGTGACAGATACCATAATATAATCATTGCTTTTGAAATTAAAAGTGGTCTTTATGTTTGTTTCAGTGGCTTATCTTGGAGACATTGCACTGGATGAGGAAGATATGCTCATGTTTAAAGTGGACCGCATTGTGAATTTAGCCCAGAGAACGGTCACAATTCTGAATCACACCGATACGGGTAAGTGTGTATGTATGTGTGAGTTTGAGTGTTTGTGTTTGCGTGTATGGGAATGGTTTATATAAACTTTGTGTCAGGCTTAATTGGCACTGAGAGACTCAGGAAGAGAACTTGAAGTCATATTAAACCAATAGAGAAAAGCCTGTCAAGAAACAGTTCCCACATTCCCAAATACAGCAACAGGTTGCTGTTGGAATCTGACAAAATGACAGCGATTTTTCTCATAATTAGCCTCTAGTTTTATCATGTTTTCACCCCAGAAGGTCGGAAAGAAAAAATGCGAGAGGTGATGAAGAAAATGGGAACAAGGGACAGAATTCAACATCAGATAAGACAAGTCTGTTTAGCTGTATACCAGTACGATATGTGTGTGTGTGTAGGAGTTAGCATGTTTAAACAGATTTGAATTAGTGTTTACTGCTGTGTTCAGTAGACAATTTTAAGTCACTTATTTGTCCCAAAAAATGTTTAGACCCACACTAAATATTATGAATGTCATTGATTTAGGTTAGGGGTGGTCAATCCTGTTCCTGGAGATCTGCCTTCCTGCAAAGTTCAGCTCCAACCCTGATCAAACTTCAGGAGCACTTGATGAATACAGACAGGTGTGTTTGATCAGGGTTGGATCTGAACTCTGCAGGAAGGCAGATCTCCAGGAACAGGATTGGACACCCCTGATTTAGGGTATGTTTACACAACAACAATGTACTAAAAACTGAAAGGTTTTTCCTTTTGCGTTTTTCATGTACAGACAACAACGTTGTCAAAATTATCCCCGTTCACACGGATCCGTGAAAACATTTAATATCACGGTATTATGCTGCCAGGCCAGTAGATGGCGATGTCACTTTGTAAAGAAACCTACGCATGCACATGACGTCACCATTTTCACAAATTCGCATTTTTGTAGTTTACACAGAGACGATAATGGTATTGTTTTCAAAAACTCACGTTTTCAATAGGCCCCCGAAACACCGTTCTCATGTAAATGAACGGCCAAAACACATAAAAAGTTTTCTGTTTTAGTTGAAAATGGTGATGTGTAAAAAGTATTTAGACTGTTTCTGCTTGCCACATGCTAGTGACATGTAATCTCTCTTTCTTTGAAACTTGTGATGATGTGATGAGGATGTTCCAGACTAACGGTTTCATAATCAACCGTCTGTTCATTTGATGTTGGAAATGGTAGGTTCACTTTCCAATGAGATGAGTCCAAACAATACAGCATCCAGTGTGGGATCCCATCGCAGGAAGAGGGCAGCAACGTCCAGACCTGAGAGGGTGTGGCCTGAGGGTGTCATTCCTTATGTCATCAGTGGGAACTTCAGTGGTAAGTCACGTACACACAAACAGCTATTTTTAGTAGAAAACAACAGTGTATGATTGCATGATAATTGTATTGTAGGTAAAAAGGGTTTGTGGAAGAAATCACATATTCATGTGTCTAAAATTGGTCAGTCCAATCTACCTTATGCACATAATTTGCTGAAAATTCTTTTTTACATGAAGGCGAAGGATTTCTCCGCACAGATTTTGCAACAAATTCAAAATAATCACATAAATTTGCCACATTTTGTCAATACAAGATCTTGACCAAAAAATGATGGAAATAAATTTTGTGATGTTATTTCCACCAAGAGGTGCATCAATTTATATCAAGATAAAAACACAATAATCACTGCAATAATAATACAATCATAGACTCTTAAGCATTTGCCTATTTAAATCCAAACAGAAACTTTTTTTTTGGCTGGGCAGTGTACAGTATACCGGTCAAAAGTTTGGAAACATAAATTTTTAATGTTTTTGAATTAAGTCTCTTCTGCTCATCAAGCCTGCATTTATTTGATCAAAAATACAGTAAAAACTGTAATATTGTGAAATATTATTACAATTTAAAATAATGGTTTTCTGTTTTAATAAACTTTCAAATATAATTGATTTCTATGATGCTAAACTGAATTTTCATCAGCCATTACTCCAGTCTTCAGTGTCACGTGATCCTTCAGAAATCATTCTAATATGCTGATTTATTATCAGTGTTGGAAACAGTTGTGTTTACTGTTTTTCTGTATTTTTGATCAAATAAATGCAGGCTTGATGAGCGTAAGAGTCTTCTTTCAAAAACATTAAAAATAGTAATGTTTCCAAACTTTTGACAGGTTCTTTATATCAAAATGAAATGGCTTCTCGAACAAGAAAAAAATTTAGAACTGGAATTGATTGGATGGTTGTGGTTTGCTATTGGTGGATCTCATTTGAGTGACAGGTTGTCCCGCCCTCGCACCAGTAAACACGTCATCAGAGTAGAGATGTCACTGCAAGAGGGAGGGAAAGTTATTTTGATGAAAGATTATGAGGGCACATGAATAAAAAAAAAAAAAAGATGATGTACACAGATAAATCATTAATGATAGATGCTGCAATAACAACAACAAAAACAAGAATTGTCAGTTTTAGTTTCATGGTGACTTTAAAAGTTTTGTTCACTGTTCACTCATATTGTCTTTATTGGGTAACATTTTAGTTTAGGGTCCAATTCTCACTATAAAGTAGTTATGTATTAGCATGCAAATTACTAGGATATTGGCTGTTTATTAATACTTATAAAGCACATATTAATGCCTTATTCTGCATGACCATATTCTACATCCCTTAATCCTGCCCAATACCTAAACTTAACAGCTACCTAACTATTAAAGAGATAGTTCACCCAAAAATGAAAATAATGTAATTTATTACTCACCCTCATGTCGTTCCACACCCGTAAGACCTTCGTTAATCTTTGGAACGCAAGTTAAGATATTTTTGTTGAAATCCGATGGCTCAGTGAGGCCTCCATAGACAGCAATGACATTTCCTCTCTCAAGATCCATTAATGTACTAAAAACATATTTAAATCAGTTCATGTGAGTACAGTGGTTCAATATTAATATTATAAAGCGCCGAAAATATTTTTTGGTGCGGCAAAAAAACAAAATAACGACTTCTATAGTGATGGCCGATTTCAAAACACTGCTTCAGGAAGCTTTGGAGCATTATGAATCAGCGTGTCGTATCATGATTCGGCTGAAATCACGTGACTTTGGCGCTCCGAACCGCTGATTTGACATGCTGATTCATAACGCTCCGAAGCTTCCTGAAGCAGTGTTTTGAAATCGGACATCACTATATAAGTCGTTATCTAGTTTTTTTGGCGCACCAAAAATATTCTCGTCTCTTTATAATATTAATATTGAACCACTGTACTCACATGAACTGATTTAGATGTGTTTTTAGTACATTAATAGATCTTGAGAGAGGAAATGTCATTGCTGTCTATGCAGGCCTCACTGAGCCATCGGATTTCAACAAAAATATCTTAATTTGTGTTCCGAAGATGAACGAAGGTCTTACGGGTGTGGAACGACATGAAGGTGAGTAATAAATGACAGAATTTTCTTTTTGGGTGAACTAACCCTTTAATAAGCAGTAATTAGGAGTTTACTGAGGGAAAAGTCGTAGTTAATACAACTAATAAACTAATCAATTGGTAATCTGAAGAGTTTCAGAAGAGAAAATGCAAAATGCAATCATATTTTACTTCTTCCACATTATTTTGGTAATTTTTCTTTCTCACAAAACAAAACAAAACACCTAGTTTCCAGTCCAAATATCTAAAAATTCTTCGATCAAGAAGCATTTTCTAGACAAGTAAAAATTATTTTCTTGTTTTCAGGAAAAATAAGTCAAAATTATGTGAGTTTTTCCTTAAAACAAGCAAAATAATCTGCCAATGGGGTGAGCAAAATAATCTTATTTCAAACTGAAAACAAGATTATATAGCTTATTTTTGATTTGAAATAAGATTATTTTGCTCACCCCATTGGCAGATTATTTTGCTTGGTTTAAGGAAAAACTCACTTAATTTTGATTGACTTTTCCTGAAAACAAGAAAATAATTTTTACTTGTCAAGAAAATGCTTCTTGATTTAAGAACTTTAAGATATTTTGACTAGAAACAAGACAAAAACTCTAAGTAAGAACAGCATTTTTTGCAGTGTATACATACAAAGCCAAGTTATCAATAGACAGTTAATGCTGTGACAAACTTTTGCTGCCTCCAAAAAATTGCAGAAGTTTTGATAATGTGACTGCACCTTAAAAGTTTGCTCACCCTGCTCACTCCTAGTGTGTGTGTGTGTGTTGTACAGGTAGCCAGAGAGCCATATTCAGACAGGCTATGAGACACTGGGAAAAACACACATGTGTGACGTTCATTGAGAGAACAACAGAGGAGAGCTACATCGTCTTCACCTACCGGCCGTGTGGGTAAGTGTGCGTGTCGTGATGGGCTTGTTAGAGGATGTGTGCGAGCTTCACAGGGGTGTGTATTTGTTGCTGTGTGTCCATGTCTTGTGTCAATGTGAGAGAGTTTCCACAGCAGGAGGACGAAACCTTTGACTCTTCCAGGAAGGAATCAAGCTTGCTTCTCTCGCTCATGTGGAGCGTGTGCTTTTCACTCTTTTCTTGCACTTCTCTCCTCTTTCTTTTCAGTCTCTTCCCGATTTATCGCTCAAGTGGTTTTCCATCCTCTTCATCCGATCTGTTCCTCTGTTCCTGCTTATCTGCTTTGTGTGCCAACAGACGGATTTGTGTGTTTATGTGTGTGTGGGCCCTCGTGTCTTGACCTTACGATTACTCTACGCTTCGCTGAGGAAATACCAGCCGACTGGATCACACTGTTCGCCACGGGACTGTCACCTGAACATGTGTGTTTTATCCTTGCACAATGGCTCCCCGTAGATGTTTCAATAGCGTGGCAGAAGTTCAGACCCCAGCTTGACAATCACATCCGCTGGAGACAAATCAGCCCCCTGGATACCGTGTTGGCATGTCGGGTTTGCTCTTAAGCTGCTTCTGTCTGCTGGAAAACAGGATTTATTTTGCTCTCCTGAAATGCGTGTTTGACGAAGGTTCACAAATCAGAGCTCCTCAACAGACCATTTGAGGAAATTGTGTCATTTAGAAATCATCATGAACAACAATAGATGTAGTTTGCGTCTGCGTTTATGTATCAGTGCATATTGAGTGTTCAGCATCTCGGCCTGTCATGATGAATGATTATATGAACTATCTCGGTCATTTATAAGGTTTTTTACAAAAAAGGTCTTTGTTGCAAAACAGCAACTCTCTGAGGGACAGAAAGAGGGTGGAAATGGTCATGAAATAAAATGACTAAATGTTTTTGGTCTAACAACAAACCTTAATAACATTATGAAATATTACATAAGTGAAAAATGTCACCCCTTTAATAACAACAATTATACAAACACTGTTAAAGAAAACTACAAGTTACACCGAAAAGAAAAAACTACTGTAGGTTCCATGGTCAAATTCTGACCTCTACTTTGCACCTTGAAGAAATGAGATGAAGGGTATTTTGAGGGGTAATATTACACACTTTGTTACCTTAAAGGTGCTACAGAGGATGTTTTGTTTTATACATTTTTGCAATATTACTTGAAACTGTCTTTACTAACTGATAAAAGACTATTTATTAGGTGCACTGAAAGGAATATTATTAATATACATCATCTGTGCACGAGGTAGGGCCTTAAAAACATCAGCCAATCGTTTACGCGATATCCTCTGGCTTGTCAATCACTGCCATGACGTTCCTTGTGAGAGACGCGCGGCTGCGCGCTCCAGTAACTTTCCACACTCCACAGGCGCCGCATGCAATGTTTTTGTCAGGAGACAGGAGTAACAACTGCAGATTATGAGTTACCTGCGGTGAGTCCGACATAAAGCCGCGCACACACTTAGTGGATTCATTAAGTCGATTGTAAGGCCGATTATGAATGTAAATTGATACTTATGACTGATTGCGCTCAAACGCGTCCAGTCAGAGCCAGTTGCGTTCAGTCTGCGATTACAGTCGGTGTTCAAATTCCATGTGAAAGTATATAAATCTGCTTCAGGAGGAGGAAACAATCGCTGTATGTTGAGCACAGTCTTAGAATGTTTTAGCTAGTCATTAAATGTGTGCCCGGCTTAATAACACAGCGAATGCCGGTGGTAAACCTACTCGTGCACGAGTTTTGGGAGGCGTGCCCTCGAAATGGTGGGGGGTTGTTCTTACGCATGCGCTCATTTAAAAAAATCTGTCGACGAAAAGATCCTCTGTACCACCTTTAAAGGGTTAGTTCAACCAAAAATGAAAATAATGTCATTTATTACTCACCCTTATGTTGTTCCACACCCGTAAGACCTTCGTTCATCTTCGAAACACAAATTAAGATATTTTTGATAAAATCCGATGGCTCAGTGAGGCCTGCATAGGGAGCAATGACATTTCCTCTCTCAAGATCCTTAAAGGTACTAAAAACATATTTAAATCAGTTCATGTGAGTTCAGTGGTTCAATATTAATATTATAAAGGGATGAGAATATCTTTTGTGCACCAAAAAAACAAAATAACGACTTTTTAACAATATCTAGTGATGGGTGATTTCATAACACTGCTTCATGAAGCTTTGGAGCTTTACGAATCAAATCAGTGGATCGGAGCGCCAAAGTCACGTGATTTCAGCAGTTTGGCGGTTTGATACACGATCCGATTCACTGATTCGACTCAAAAGATTCATAACGCTCTGAAGCAGTGTTTTGAAATCGGCCATCACTAGATATTGTTAAAAAGTCGTCGTTTTTTTTTTTTGTTGCACAAAAAATATTCTCATCGCTTTATAATAATAATATTGAACCACTGTACTCACATGAACTGATTTAAATATGTTTTTAGTACCTTTATGGATCTTGAGAGAGGAAATGTCATTGCTGGCAATGCAGACCTCACTGAGCCACCGGATTTCAACAAAAATATCTTAATTTGTGTTCTGAAGATGAACGAAGGTCTTACGGGTGTGGAACGACATGAGGGTGAGTAATAAATGACATTATTTTCATTTTGGGGTGAACTAACCCTTTAAAAGTGCAACATTATTATTTCATTGTAGGACACACAGGAGAAGGGGTAGGGTGGGATTTTGATGAACCTAATTTTGGAAAAAAAAATTTGATAAAAATCCACTGATTGGATTGACAAATAAAAAATTAATATGTTTTATTCATTGACCTCTATAAAGGCAAGTCTGTAACATATATAACATAGACAGAAATGAGATTTAATGGAGATCAAATTTAATATAAAAATGTTGCTCAGAAAAAAAAGTGAGATTCCTTTCATTTCTGGTTTCAAAAGTGATCGCAACAATGTCTTTAAAGGATTAGTTACTTTAAAATAAAAATTACCATAAGATTTACTCACTCTTAAGCCATCCTAGGTGTATATGACTTTCTTCTTTCTGATGAACACAGTCGGAGTTATATTAATAAATATCTGAGCTTTATAATGGCAGTGAACAGGACCAATGAGTATGAAGTTCAAGAAATTGCATCCATCCACATCCATCCATCATAAATGTACTCCACACGGCTCCAGGGGGTTAATAAAGGCCTTCTGAAGTAAAGTGATGCATTTGTGTATGAAAAATATCCATATTTAACAAGTTATGAAGTAAAATATCTAGCTTCCACCAGAGCGTCTTCTGTATTCAACTTACCAAAAAACCCCCTGGAGCCGTGTGGAGTATGTTTATGATGGTTGGATGCACTTTCTTGAGCTTCATACTCGTTGATCCCATTCACTGCCATTATAAAGCTTAGATGCGTCAGGATATTTATTAATATAACTCCGATTGTGTTTTGTCAGAAAGAAGAAAGTCATATACACCTAGGATGACTTGAGGGTGAGTAAATCTTGGGGTAATTTTCATTTTAAAGTGAACTAATCCTTTAAATTCACCAAAATACAAAATTCTGCATTCATATTGTATTATTTTTATGATTTGCACTACTGAGACCAAATTACAAAGCACTAACAAAACAACACAATACAACGCAACAAATCACAACACACAAATGCATACAAAGGCAAATTATCAATAGACAGTTAATGCTGTAACAAACTTTCATTCATTCATGCAAGTATAAACTATAATAATAGTATTTGTACTACTATTATAACTTGTAAAATAATTAATAATGATAATATATACAAGATAATAATAATAGATACAAGTCAGAGATTTTTAAATGACCAGTTCTCATCATCCTTCAAAAACACATGATCAGAGCTGTGCCATTCATATTCTATTAGTCTATTAGTTAATGTATATATTACGGTGTAATAAGAGTGTCAGGGGTGTCCTTTTTATTGCTCCTAATTAATTTTAGGAGAAACAAAGTTGAGACCAGAAATGAAAGTGTATTAAAGAGCAGCAATAAAAGTTTCCTTTGGGAAGTCACATTCAATTCACATCACAAGAGCATACAATACTTCATACTGCTAAAATTTAAAAGTGAGACCAATGCATAACTAATGATTAATGATTTCCTTGTTTAGAAATGAAGAAAGTCAGTCATACTGACAGAGACAAATGTGACAGACTGTTTGCTTTCTCGCTGTTTAAGTAGACGTGCCATTGCGGTCGGGCAGCGAGGGGAAACTTTATAAAATATACCACTGTGCAGGCTTTGCCAGGCATTTTGAGTTCTGTGGAAGTACAGGGGGCCTTTATGTCCCACTGCAGGCCATGATGGGCACACAATCTCTGTGTGTGTGTGTGTGTGTGTGTGTGCGGAGGTGCCGAAACATTAAGAGTTTTTCCCCTTTACAGGCAGCAGTAGTTGATGAACCCCTGAGTGTGTGTGTGTGTGTGTGTGTCTGTGTGTGTGCGTGCTGTGCAAAGTTCAAGGCAGAGTTTCTGGAGCGAGCCGCTGGGTGCTCCATAATTAAAGACTGATCTTTTGCACCCACACAGGCTGCACATGTGGGTTTGTATGTGTGTGCGCAGATCGCAGGCAAGCGAGCTCTCAGCAGTTTTTCTCCCACATATCCCAGCGCTTTCAGAAAGGGATTGTTTGATTGTGTGTTTTGTGTGTCGTACCGCTGTGACATCGCACTCAGGCACCCCGTTTCTCTCTGGATTTTGCAACAGATAGCTCTAAGCAAACGTACAAAACAAACGGTGCATGACATTTTGTTCGAGTTCACTTTGTGTTCTGTGTCAGTTTGTAACTTTGCTAGCTTGTGTTGTTGAAAAGAGATCAAAAACAGGCCAGTTTTCGCATAAACGTACATGACGCAAGATTAGAACAGTATTTCACTCAAATTCAAATTCACTCAAAAGGAACATTTTAATGAAATGAAGCTTATATGCTTCAGTGTAATATGAACAAATTGGTATTTAAACAACGATTATTACATAAAATATTTATACGTTGTGGTGCTACTGTATTTGTTTTACATAATGTAATTAATGCAAATTATGTTGGAAGAAAAAAGTGTGGCATGGCCGTCATAAAATTTGATTTAATACAGTATTTTGATACAGTAATGACTTTTTTTTGTGGAAAATGTGCTTATTTTCATGAAAAAAGAAAGCAAAAATGGTCCTAAAATAGATTATATTTTCTTTATGAGAAAAAATATATTTATAATTAATATCTATTATTTAAAACAGTGAATTAATTACAAATAAGTATTACATATTATATTAAATATTAATATACTGACTTATTAATTTTATGAATATTAATAACATTTGCAATTAATTAATATTTAAAATAGTGCTGTCAAATGATTAATTGCAATTAATCACATCCAAAATAAGTTTGTTTACATAATATATGTGTGTGTATTGTGTATAATTATTATGTATATATAAATACACACACATACATGTATTTATTTCAGAAATATTTACATGTATACATGTATATTTATATATATATATTTAATTTATATTATAAATAAATATAATATCTTTTTGTTAAATATATACATGCATATGTGTATTTATATAGGCTATACATAATAAATGTACACAGTACACACACACACACATTATATAAACGTTTATTTTGGATGCAATTAATCATTTGACAGCACTAATTTATAATGAATAATATTTATAATAATAATAATATAATATTTCCCTTTGATTTTTGGATGAAATATAACCCAGACATGTCTGTGATATTCACCCAATCATCCTGATATACGCAATACACATCTTATACAATATGACAAACATGATTGAAAGATAATGACGTCAATCATTATCAGAAGGATGTCAATTAAAACAAGAGGTTTTATCAATCTAGATTTTCTTTCTTAATATTTCAATCATTTTGTGACCAGTGAAATGATTAACATTTCAGTATATTTGATTCATGAAGCATTAACTGGAATATTGTTTGTGATGTGGATGAACCTCTGCAGGTGCTGTTCGTATGTTGGCCGGAGAGGAGGTGGTCCGCAGGCTATATCCATCGGGAAGAACTGTGATAAGTTTGGAATTGTGGTGCATGAGCTCGGCCACGTGATCGGATTCTGGCATGAGCACACGCGACCCGACAGAGACGATCATGTCAGTATTATACGGGACAACATTCAGCCAGGTAGGAAAAAAACAGTAAAATATTGCTCATATTTGCCTGAAATGATCTGTATTCAAGGTTCAACGGCCTGTGCGCAGATTACTTATATAACTAAATACTGATAGTTTGTAGAGGTGAGGTCAACTCCAACAACAAGCATAAAATCGATTTTGTACCATCTTTCAGAGAAAACAGCCTGATTATTGTGGCTCCCTGTAGTTATTACACCATTTTCATGGAACAACATGGCCCACTTTATGAGACAAATCCTTCTCTGCTGACCTCAGCTAAATCCACCTGTGCACTCATTTCTTATCATGAATGTTGGGCAAAATATTTGTTAGTTTTACCTAATAACCCTGTGACTGTTGATTGAAACAATATGGTTAATATAAAGTTGGGCTCAAACATATTGACACTCTTAAAATACATAATTGCATTTGATAACAAAATATCACACTAAATGGCTTTTATTTTAAAGAAATAAAATAGTGGCCAAAAATGTGTTAAAGATTTTGTAAGCATATTGCACAGTTGTGCTTGGAGTCGATTTGTTTTATTTGTGATAACGCTATGAAACATGCCAAATTGTGCAGACATCATTTTTGGCCAGGCAAAACAAGAGAAAACAAGTGAAATATTAATAACTGATTATGTTGTAGCCAATGTATGCTTTTCCCTGTGAGCTTTTTTTTTTTTTTGGCATAGTAAAATAAAAACCTGTAGCTGTGGCCTTTTTTACCAAGTGATTTTGTCAGTTAACCAAGTTTTTTTTTTCATATTTAAAACATTGAAAAAATATCAAATATATTCCTCATATTTTGATGGTTTATTCACTTTTGGCCACGACTATATAACACTTTTCAAAGCAGAACATTTCACTAAAAATGACCAAAATAGTTAATAATTGAGTTCATTTTGAAAAACTACCATTTGTTCTATGGCATTGTGTATCTAATGCAGTGAAGTTCAGTACTTTAAGTGTCCAAATATTTCTGCGGTCCCTGTACGCTTAGAAATATCTCAACTGTGGCATATTTTGACATCCGGCCAGCTTTGCACCTAGTGATCTGTCTGATGTAGAGCCCAAAATTCTTCACACCATTAAGGCAGCATGAATGAACAAGATATCCTGAAAGAATGACTGTCGTTAGACATCTGTGGAAATGGATCTCATTACATCCTCATTATATGGAACAAACTAATTCTCAGCAGAGAATTCACACATTTGCTTGAAAAATGCCTGTGTTTTCAGAAATTAATGTGGCTTTAGAAAGCTAATGATATAGCTTATAAAAATATTATTTGTAACAGTGTTTTACCCTCTTAATTATATTAAGCACATTGTTGGAGTGTCTTTCATAATAATTGCCAGCAAACAAGAACTGTGCTTCAGTGTTTGTGGTGTTGCCATGCTAACCACCCAGGAATACTTGGGAATTCTCGCATGCATACTGGACGCGCAATGCTCTGATTTACTGAACATGCTCTGTAACATAAAAAAAAATATGAAAGTCAGTCAGTATCTGTTTTTCCAATTATCTTTATACCATGGTCTGTCTGAATACTCAATTCTGATTGGCTGGAAGGTGTACAGTAAAACTGTTTAATGTACAGGTGGTTCCAAGTCAGTTTAATCACCGTTGTATATTAAAGGGTTAGTTCACCCATTTATTACTCACCCTCATGCCGTTCCAAACCCGTAAGACCTTCATTCATCTTCAGAACACAAATTAAGATATTTTTGTTGAAATCCGATGGCTCAGTGAGGCCTGCATAGCCAGCAATGACATTTCCTCTCTCAAGATCCATTAATGTACTAAAAACATCAAAATCAGTTCATGCGAGATCAGTAATTCTACCTTAATATTATAAAGCGACGAGAAAACTTTTTGTGCGCCAAAAAAAACTAAACGACTTTTCAACAATATAGTGATGGGCGATTTCAAAACACTGCTTCAGAGCTTTACGAATTGAATCAATGATTCTGAGCGCCAGAGTCATGTGATTTCAGCAGTTTAGCCGTTTGATAGGAGATCCGAGTCACTGATTCGATTCGTAAAGCTCCGAAGCAGTGTTTTGAAATCGCCCATCACTATATTGTTGAAAAGTCGTTATTTAGGTTTTTTTTGGCGCAAAAAAAGTATTCTCGTCACTTTATAATATTAACGTAGAACTACTGATCTCGCATGAACTGATTTAAATATGTTTTTAGTACCTTTATGGATCTTGAGAGAGGAAATGTCATTGCTGTGAATGCAGGCTCTGCTTTCATTGAAGCGCGCGCACACACACACACACACACGTCACTTGCACACAGAAACTAGCAAAGAAATTTGTTATCAACGCTGCCCTGCAACTTTTATTAATAAAATAGCCACGCTACGGAATTGATTACTGCTGAATTTATTATATTTCTCAGCATCGAGGGGGTAACTCACAGCTTCATTATTTATACTTCTATATACTACAGCCAGCAGCCATATCACCCTGTAGCCCAAGACTGGTTGCCCACTGAAGCTAAGCAGGGCTGAGCCTGGTTAGTACCTGGACGGGAGTCCTCCTGGGAAAACTAGGTTGCTGCTGGGAGAGGTGTTAGTGAGGCCAGCAGGGGGTGCTCACCCTGTTGTCTGTGTGGGTCCTAACGCCCCAGTATAGTGATGGGGACACTATAGTGTCAAAAAGCACCGTCCTTCAGATGAGACGTTAAACCGAGGTCCTGACTCTCTGTGGTCATTAAAAAAATCCCAGGATGTCCTTTGAAAAGAGTAGGGGTGTAACCCCGACATCCTGGCCAGATTTTCCCATTGGCCTCTGTCCATCATGGCCTCCTAATCATCCCCATACACTGATTGGCTTCATCACTCTGTCTCCTCTCCACCAATAAGCTGGTGTGTGGTGGGCGTCTGGCGCAATATGGCTGCCGTCGCATCATCCATGTGGATGCTGCACATTGGTGGTGGTTGAAGAGATTCCCCCTACTATATGTAAAGCGCTTTGAGTACCCAGAAAAGCGCTATATAAATGTAACAAATTATTAATTATTATTATTATTATTATTATTATTTGTAGACAGATGATGAACAGATGCAGGTAATTCACACAGAGATCTCTCTCTCTAGCTATGTTTCCATCACCCAGTTTTTATTCGCATTTTGAAGTATTGCATCAGAAATGAGTGATGGAAATGCCACATTTAGAAAAAAAAAACCCTTTTATTCGCAAGAAAAGTTTTTACGCTCGCTTGAGGTGGTTTTTTGACTTGTGGGAAAAAGAGTTAATGTGAATAAAGGGAGATGGAAACGCATTTGCCGAATAAATTCTGACGTAGCGAACATTAAACCCACGCAAAGACGATAAATATAGAAAGACTATTAGTTATGAATGGCAAAATACATCACGCCTTCTAAGTAAAAGAGCCAATCACTGATTTATAAAGTCTGCCGTTAGAAGCTTCGGTTCCCATAGAAACATGAGACTTGCGCTTAGGACTACACATGCGCATTGGCTCGTCTAGCCTGAAAAATAGACTTTTTTTAACGCTATTTGAGCATAAGAAACAACATTTATGGGACAGTTCATGTCAGGATTTGTTGCTGATTTGAAATATGTTATTTAATTGTGAGTTCGCCAAGCAGTTTTTGAGATTTCAGGATTCCCCCATTCAGATAGCACTTGGTCTTCGATGCCCGAAATAGCTGCCCGGAGGCGTTGCAAATATGGCTGCTGAGTGAACGGACTTTCCTTGAAAAGGACTTGACCCACGTGACTAATCGGCTGTTTCCACTTACTGTTGGTTACCAATACCACAGGTGCCAAATTCTGTTTTTGCTGGTGGGTGATGACACTCCATCGTGTCTTTCTCTCCGTGTGATTGTGAGCCTGATGATTTCATTACACAAAAGTTATTCGCGTCTCGCAAAGAGAAAAACATGGACTGCAAATACATTGAGACTAGCGTGGAATTTTCTCACTCAAACCACACTGCCTGCTGCTGCCTCTGATTGTTTTTAGAGGGAAAAGCTGCCCATAACTGCTGGTCTAGGATCAGTTCTCTCCATAATAATAGGCTAGCATATTGGTTTGGCAAACAATCCAGTGCTAAGGTTTCTATTTACAACGTGTTTTTTTTTTGTTGCAACGTTGAGAAATGTAGCCAATCACAAAGATGTCTGTTGATTTCTTGAACTCAGTGGCCAATCAGAGGTGTTTAAGTTAGCACAGAACAAAAACTCCAGAGTTTTGAGCGGCGAGCGGGTTTTGATTTCTCCACACATGCAAAATCCTCTCATTATAACAAAATAAATGCAATGTAGACATTATGTAAATAAGAAATTCATTGTGCAGTCAGCTATGTTTATTATAACAGAACTTTGAGATTGTGATGAACTAAGATTAGGGACAGCTTTTTAATGATTATAAAGGGAGCGCTCTGCAGGCTTTCTGCCATGCCAAATCAAGCATTCAGTATGCTTGCTTTTCAGTTTTTTTGTTTTGTTTTTGTTTGTTTTTGTTTTATTTAAAATGAATGGAGAATATCTTGTGTTTTTCCATGAGTGCTCACCCATTTCCGTGGGTGCTCGGCGGCGCCCACCATTATCCACTCGAATAACTTGACTGAAACCTAATTCACATTTGGGTTTTCTTTTTTCTTTTATTGCGGACTTTGAAAAGATTCGCTTCATGTTTGGATGGAAACCCAGCTACTCTCTCTTTCTCAATAATTAATTCAAATCAATTCTATAATTCATTCATTCAAATAAATGTAATCTTATGCTCTACTTTATCTCTGTGTCTAATTTAAAGCGGGCAGATTGCTAGATCTAACAAGCTGTAACTGACAAAAATAACCATCTTTACCCTTCCGGTCATATATTGCGCTGCAAACATCAGTAACAGCTTTAACTTCTCAATGCTGGCAAATGACCATGGTATAAGAGGGATAATCCACGGCTAGCTGTGCATTAAATGATTATAATGCACTCCACTTTGCGTCGGGTGGTTCTTTGCCTTAACGTGCATTTAAATCATTTAATGCGCAGCTAGCCGTGGATTATCCCCTACTTAAAATGCAGTATCCTGATAAAGTGGCTTTTCTTTTCTTTTCTTTTCTTTCCTTTTTTTTTTGCTGGGTTTATAATAATAATATAAAAGAGAATAATGAAATAATACATAAAATGTGAAAATGTAATAATGATGAATCCATAAAAACAAAAAGTGGACTGCCTCTTTTATTGAAAATGACTGTATGGACTCTTACAGTTCACATCACTTCCTGTCTCAGTCTCATTCTTGGTTTCATCTCATAGGACAGGAGTACAACTTCCTGAAGATGGAGCCTGGTGAGGTGGACTCACTCGGAGAGGTCTATGACTTCGACAGCATCATGCACTATGCAAGAAACACCTTTTCCAGGTTAGAATCTGCTCTTAGGAATATTGTCTTATTTTTCATAATTTCACTCATAATGTCCACTCCTTAACTGATCATATACAAAATATAAATGACATAAAAAGTATATAAATCTTATACATACGTACATACTGTACATATACAAAATATATAATATAAATTAAATATAAATAATATTAACCACACAATTATACTTTAACTTTCACCTGGCAGATGAGAAAACAGACAAAAATCCAATTGACTTACTTTGAAGGAAAAAAAGAATTTTAAAAAATGAAGAAAATTGGTCATTATTTGCTTACCATTGTTCCAAGTCTGCTATTTTCATGGAAGATAGGCTTTTGAAGAATATTTGGTAACACTTTATTGTAGTGTCCTTGTTACACGTTACATGTAGTTACTATAGTAATTACTATAAATTGTGCATAATTACATGCAACTAAACAAACTCTCCTTACACTAACCCTATAGTAAGTACATGTAGTTAATTAATATTATTCAGGACTTAAAAGTAGAATTACACTGTAACAGAGTATTGCAACTCTTTCAAAATTACAATAGTTCATAGTGACCATGATCTGGACTAGGACATGAGTTTTAGAAGGAGGCAATATTATATCAGCTATATAAAATCACATTTCATATGAGCTCAGGAATATAGCAGTTGTATGAGCTATTATATTTGTGCTTTTTGGGTTGTTCCCCGCCCTGTTTTTCGATCTTGGTCACTATGAACTGTATGGCAAGAGCTGTGTAACAATTAAAAAAAAAAGAAAAAGCAAAAACATATTAGCACACAGGTTTGGAATGATGATTTTCATTTTTAGGTGAACTATTCCTTCACTGAGTTCTAATTGTTTTTTGGAGCAGGTTCACAAAGAATGTGTTTTTGCGTTCCACTGCTCTGCTCTTTAATAGTTTTGTTCATAAACATGTGCTAGACGGATGTCTCTGAAAAAATCAGTGAGACCGGATGCAAATGTCAGTTTTATTACGCCATGTGAAGTTAAAAGAATTGCAAATGTTAAAAATGGATCTCAAGACCCTTGTATTTATGTGCTCTGCAGCTCTCATTTTTAAATGCAAGAACATGTTCTATATAAACGGCCCCTTGTTAGAATGAACCCAGAACACTCGATCAAAACAACATGCCAAAAACATTTAGCTAACATGCAGCAACACCCTGGCAAATACCGACAATACTCAGTGATTTTTTTTCATGTGCAGACAAAACTAAAATATAATTTTGTCTTTTTATACTTGTAATAGTCATAGTTCAAACAGTTATTCACTTTTTTTTTTTTTTTTTGTCATTCATCACTTTCTTCAATTATTCCTCATCATGAATAATTAAAGTGCCCATGGGTCTCCTACAATAGGTTAACATGCATCCAAGGTCAAAAACACTTTAAGGGTGTTTTCACACTTGGATCCTCTTTAAAAGAACCAAACTCAGACCCCTTTAAGTGGACCAAGAGGTGAAGCCAGTGAAAAAGGACCTCTTTCTCTTTACGTTCACACTGTCCCTGTCCCTGAAAGAGGACTCAGAACCTTTTTTGGTCCACTTAAGCAGGAATGTGGTCTCAAACCTCTTTGTGTTCATACTGTTGCTTTTTGGATCTAGTCCAGTTCAGTGTTTGATGGCTGACCCGATGGCCTTCAAAATTTGATCCCATTCACTTACATTGTACAGTGCTCAGTGTAAAGGAGTACACCCCCTTTGAAAAGTTAAATTTTAAACAATATCTCAATGAACACAAAAACAATTTCCAAAATGTTGACAAGACTAAGTTTAATATAACATCTGTTTAACTTATAACATGAAAGTAAGGTTAATAATAAAACTTTTTCAGTTTTACTCAGATTAGGGTGATGCAAAAATGAGTACACCCCACAATAAAAACTACAACATCTAGTACTTTGTATGGCCTCCATGATTTTTAATGACAGCACCAAGTCTTCTAGGCATAGAATGAACAGGTTGGCGACATTTTGCAACATCTATCTTTTTCCATTCTTCAAGAATGACCTCTTTTAGAGACTGGATGCTGGATGGAGAGTGATGCTCAACTTGTCTCTTCAGAATTCCCCATAGGTGTTCGATTGGGTTCAGATCAGGAGCCATTGAATCACTTTCACCCTGTTCTTCTTCAGAAATCCAACAGTGGTCTAAGTTTAGGATCATTGTCATGTTGGAAAAGTGCACAACGACCAAGGGCACGGAGGGATGGTAGCATCTTCTCTTTCAGTATAGAGCAGTACATCTGTGAATTCATGATGCCATCAATGAAATGTAGCTCCCCGACACCAGCAGCACTCATGCAGCCCCACATAAGGACACTGCCACCACCATGTTTCACTGTAGGCACTATGCATTTTTCTTTGTATTCCTCACCTTTGCGATGCCATACAGTTTTGAAGCCATCAATTCCAAAAACATTTATCTTGGTCTCATCACTCCAGAGTATAGAGTCCCAGTAGTCTTCATCTTTGTCAGCATGGGCCCTGGAAGACTCTAGGTGGGCTTTTTTGTGCCTGGGCTTTAGGAGAGGCTTCTTTCGTGGACGGCACCCATGCATGCTATTCCTCTGCAGTTTACGCCGTATTGTGTCACGGGAAATAGTCACCCCAGTTTGGCTTTCTTCTTCTTAAAATAACTGCAGTGAACTTGCATGCCAATTTTCTTCAACCCTTCTCCTCAGAAGACGCTCCTGTCGAGGTGTTAACTTCTGTGGATGACCTGGATGTCTCTGTGAGATGGTTGCAGTTCCATCTTTTTAAAATTTTTGTACCACTTTTGCTACAGTATTCTGACTGATAAGTAAAGCTTTCTGGTGTAAAGAAATTATTTTCTTTCTCAGGTCTTGTGACATCTCTCTTCCATGTGGTGCCATTGCTGACAGCATGAAATGGGAAGGGGTTTTAACACCCTTTTACAGTCAACTGTCTGCTGGACACCTGTGTAATGAATAATTAGACTCACCTGTGGTTGAATTCTTGATAAATTAGACATTTGTAGTCTAAAATTTAGCTTTGCTCCAGAGACTCTGTGGAGTGTACTCATTTTTGCATCACCCTAATTTGAGTAAAACTGAAAATTTTGTTCTCTAAGTTATATTATTAAGCTTTCTTTCATGTTATAAGTTATACAGATGTTATATTAAACTTAGTCTTGACAACATTTTGGAAATTGTTTTTGTGTTCATTGAGATATTTTTTAAAATGTTACTTTTAAAACTCATTTACGCTGAGCACTGTATGTGCCTCACTAACCAAGAAATTTGTTTGCAAAGATTATTATTATTATTTTGTAAAACGACATTGCTACAAATGCTCATGAATGAGCTTAAGTTGTTTATCTTTTGCACAAAAATCAAAATTATGTTGCAATATTACATCCGTATTCTTGCACTATATCACACATTCATCTTTGTAAATATTTATTTTGAATAGTTTCCTTGAATCAAGTTTTTTTTTTGATTCTACTGATTGTTTTATTAGGCTGTCACCCTAATATTCTCATAATATACATCACAGATCACCTCATTTCTCAAAGAGTCTGAAAACGGTTAGTTTGAAGATTCAGTCTCTCTAAACCCCTGCTTTCCAAGAGCCTCCTCTGCTCTGATTGGTCAGATGGCCCAGTGTGTTGTAATTCGTCAACCGCTTATAGAGCGTGTCGGAAACTAAACACTCAGGATCTTCATCAGCGCTTGATAAACAGTGATACAATAGGAAAAGGAATGAATGGCGTTGGTTTTTCCATATCAATTCCAGCCTAAGTCCTCATTCTTAGGAACTGCATCAAAGTGGATTTGCTTTGGCAGTGTAGAAAACGATATCTTCTTGACATGTCGACAACATGAACCGAACTCTTCCAGGCCTCAGCTGAGGGCGGGTCTAAGTAGACGGGCAGCCAGTAAAGACCATAGGCTGGCATTATGCAAATTTGTTACAATGTTATGTAGGTACGATACAGGAAGTGAGACTGGAATTAATGACGGCTTGTTTCAGGCACTTCAGAATCGATTCTTTCTTTTAGGAAACAATAACTTTGATCTTTAAAACTTTGCAGACCTTTTACATTCTCAAACAGCTATATTACAAACTGTAAAAGCATAAAAGGGGCACTTTAAATGTTCTCTGTTTTATTCACACTCAGACTTCTTATTAGTTTTCTCAGGGTGACCTTTGAATGTGGCATCAGCAGTTTGAGGCGGGCATGGCTATCTGAGCATCTCTCTCCTCTTACACTCTTTCTGCTGAGCTTTCACAAGCCCGCTATTGTGCTTCTCGCGTGCCTGTCAGTTGTTCGTGGAGTAATCCGAGCCAGTCGGTTTTCGTGTGTGTGGAAAGGGTCGGTGCAGACATCATCTAGCTTCAGTTCTGCTTGATGATCCGATCTCTCGATGTCAGCTTAATGTAATTAACTTCCTGTTTCTTGTCATGCCTCTGTGGCAGTAAGGGTGGGCGGTAGGACAAAACGTCCTGAAATGATTTTGTTTCAAAGCAACTATATATACATGTCAGTGGCGTGCAGTGGTGTTCTGAAATGAGGAGGCACATTTTAAAATTTTGTATAAATCAAATGTAAATTCATGTGCATTGCTCTTAATGTTGACACATCTTCCTTGTTAAATGAACATTACTTTACATAACATCAAAAAAGAAACCAAATACAATTCTATTTTGTAATTTTACATTAACAGTGTATTGTAATAAATGTTCTATTTATCAAAACCAAGTCAATCTCATCAAGTTAGTGTTTTAAGCATTTCTACATTCATTCCAAAATAATAACTAAAGGCTGTAACAATTTAAACAATATATTTTATTTGTGTATTGACATTTTTCTTTTTAATAGTCAACTTAGGCTATTTTGGATCGTCAGATGTACTTTTAATTTCACTAAGCTGATTGCACTAAAAACCCTGCAGTCGTGTTTTCAGTCCATTTCAAGTTCGATTTTGACGTCACATAAAGCGGTGTTATCTAACTGGGTGATCTGTTTACTTACTTTTCAATTAGTCTTCCCATTGACACCATCATTTGTTCATTCATACTGACGCGTGGAACGTGCACGTAAACAAGAGGCGGGATTTATCACACAAACCAATCATATCCAATCATAACCAATTGCATACAGTCATAGCGCGATGGAGACATTGCCTCCTCTCACGTGACTTTCCCCCATTCATTCTCAATTACCCCCCACAAAACCCACCGAACGCTATTGGGGGTCTGTTTTTTATGAGAGCAAAGGGAGGCATGACTCCTGCTGTAACTTTACCTGTGGGTGTCGCTGTTGGGCAATGTTCCTTAAGAAATACGAGTGACTTGCGCTCTTTTTAATGTCATAATTTGTAATATTTGTGTTGTTTTATATGTAATATGGATTAATTTCTCATCCTATTTTTTTTCTTTTGAGGAGGCACTGCCTCCCTTGCCTCCTCGGAGGAAACGCCCCTGATACATGTCTAAAAGCCTCTTCTGCTCACCAAGGCTGCATTTATTTGATCAAATATACAGTGAAACAGTAATATTGTGAAATATTATTATGATTTAAATTTACTGTATTCTATTGTAATATATTTAAAAATGTAATTTGTCCCAGTGTTGCAAAGCTGAATTTTCAGCTTCATTACTTAAGCGTCACATGATCCTTAAGAAATCATTCTAATATGTGACCCTGGACCACAAAACCAGTCATAAGTCGCACGGGTATATTTGTAGCAATAGCCAACAATACAATGTATGGGCCACAATTATCGATTTTTCTTTTATGCCAAAAATCATTAAGATATTAAGTAAAGATCATGTTCCATGAAGATATTTTGTAAATTTCCTACCATAAATATGTAAAAAATGTATCTTTGTTAGTAATATGCATTGCTAAGGACTTTTCGGACAACTTTAAAGGCGATTTTCTCAATATTTTGATTTTTTTTTTGCACCCTCCGCTTCCAGATTTTCAAATAGTTGTATCTCGGCAAATATTGTCCTATCCTAACAAACCATACATCAATGGAAAGCTTATTTATTATTAAATAGCTTATGTATGAATCTCAATTTTTTTTTTTTTTATTGACTCTTATGACACATATGCTGATTTGATAATCAAGAAATTGTCAATCATTGTTGAAAACACTTCTGTGGCTTATTTTTTATTTATTTATTTGCAAACTGATAAATTTTTTTCCAGATTCTTTGATGAATAGAAAATTCTAAATAACAGCATTTATTTAAAATAGAAATTGGTTGTTGTCAGTCTTTACTGTCANATATATATATATATATATATATATATAAAATATAAAATGTATAATGTATAAAAATGTGTTAAATGAAAGTCTGATGCAACAGTGTGAAAAATAAAACCATCATGTTATACTAGATTATACTAGTTTGGACACATCTTGCTCTGTATTTTCACTTTACTCCATATTTTTAGCCATTCTCATGTATAAATAATGCAAAACAGTCCTGCCAACTGCCGCATTGAGATATCCATCGTGATATAGATTTATTAAACTCTCCACTGTTAATCACATTTCTACTGTCGCACAGAATAATACCACCATACTGCCAGTACCATGTGATCGAGCCAATAAACTTGGACAAGCGTTTAGAGATTAGGCTTTATTCAGCTTTCCACCAGATTTACTTTTTAATGTGCCACAGAGAAAAGGAGGAACAACCTTTCGTTCAAGGCATGTGTGCTGTTTTTGGTTTTTGAGGGTCCAGCATTTAGTTCGACACAGCAGCAGCACAAATATAGTCAGATAACAGTAAAGATAAGTGAAATTTGTGCAGAAAAGATCATTACTACCACCGTTTTAACACTATATGACAGGAGGAAATGAACTTTGATTTGGTGGTGTATTTTAGGCATTAATCTTAAGACATTTAACTGAATCGAGATGTTATTAATGTAGCTTAAGCGCTTTTACAGTATTTGTCTATAAACGAAACTAATGCCAAATGTTTTATCATCTCTGTGTCTGAACTGTGCCCCGGTGGACTGACTGACCTCGTTTTTCATCCTCAGATGAACACACACACACACACACACACACACTCATTTCATTTCATTTCTGTTGATGACGTCTGTAAAACCACACAGAGTTGTCCTGTCATTTAGCAAAGTGTACTCTGTTATCACTGTGGTTCTGACTGTAGGCTAAAAAACTGCTAGCTTTATGTTAGACACTATTTGAGACACTTTTTCATTTTTGTTTTATTTTCAATCGTCTTTCTGCTGTTCACTTGTTTCTGGAATAGTTTTTTGCCAGATCTTTTCAGATATAGCAAAATCCAAGCAAAAACTAATCCAGATTCAGTTTTACCACACTTTTAGTTATGCTAATGCTAATCTAGACTACAATTTAAAGTGTGACTTCCGTGATTTTTCTATCACACCATTCACTTCATATTTACGATTCTTTCATACTTCATATCTACGATACTGCCTACAATGCTCTGGATCCTTCACTAAAACCAAAAGTAACTCACTACCTCTAAACATTTACTGAATTCTTGCACCCGGGAACAATAAAGTCGACACCATTAGGACAAAAAGTTTACTAAGAAGTATTTCATACTAAAGCAAGGCGGTATTTGACTCTAGTAAGTGTAACCATAGCAGACTGGTGGGAGCGGCCTTGGATGGCAACATGCCCAGTGCATTATGGGCGTTGAAGTTTTACTACCCATTTGCCAAAATGGAAGACAACAGCCTTTTCTCTGTTTTCTCTAGTCAGGTAGCACCAATCAAATATTTTATTTTTTTGCCTTCCTACTATATAGGCAGCCAAGTTTTATTTAAAGCCCATTTTGCCGACGGTGAAGTACCCTTTTAAGTATTGTTGAATCTCAGTTTGCAAATTACTTGTTACTAGAAGTACGTACTTCACTGGTGTTGAGAAAGTACATACTTTTACGACATATTAACATGTTAAAATGTTAAAAATATTACATAAAAATGTTGTGATAGCACAAAGCCCTCGTGCTGTAAATGTAACTTTATGCTGTGACTTTAACTTTAAATATATTTTATTTGAAATGTCAAAATATTTAAATAGTTAAATAGTTAAAATGTTTAGATACAAACTAATTGGCACAATTTTGTGAATAATTGTAATTCATATGTACTATAAAGATTAATTAAATTGCTCAAAAGTACAGTAAAGACTTACATTATTATAAAAGATTTATATCATTTTAATAAATGCTGTTCTTTTGAACTTTCTATTCTTCAATTCTGAAAAAAACTTTTGTATCATTTTTTTCACAAAAAATATGAATCAGCACAACTTTTTTCAAAATTGATAATCATCAGAATTGTTTCTTGAGCATCAAATCATCATATTAGAATGATTTCTGAAGGATCATGTGACACTGAAGACTGGAGCGATGATGCTGAAAATTCAGGAATAAATTACATGTAAAATATATTCAAATAGAAAACTGTTAAAATTGAAATAATATTTCACAATATTACTGTTTTACAGTATTTTTGATAAAACA
Source organism: Anabarilius grahami (assembly GCA_003731715.1). Taxonomy (NCBI): domain Eukaryota; kingdom Metazoa; phylum Chordata; class Actinopteri; order Cypriniformes; family Xenocyprididae; genus Anabarilius; species Anabarilius grahami. Next base: position 2,596,856 of record RJVU01028295.1, read on the forward strand.
AATTCAGCCTTGGTGAGCATAAGAGACTTATTTCAAAAATACGCCATATTGATAACTTTACATACTATTTTTAAAGTACTATAATTTAATACAGACTAATCCTCATCTCACATACTACAGTATAATGGGATTTAGCCTATATCTTCTCTTGAAGAGAAAAATAGAAAATGTTAGCTGTAGATTGAGATGCCTCGGATCATCCTCAAAAGACTCTGCTAATGGGATTGAAGAATGTTATTCCCATTTCATGTGTTTATCAAAAGTTTTTCCTGACTAGTTTTGACAGCCTTCAGCCAACATTCCCCCAGAGTATGGGTAACATGAGTCGAGGCACACGCAAACACAGGTCTACACAGTCTCTATATGAGAACCATCTGTTTCCTCTCCTTTTGTTCTCGTTTTCCCCCTCTCACTCCCTTCTATTCTCTTTTGGCCTCTTTATCACTTTTTTGAACAGATTGCAGTCTTGTTAATACTTGTAGGATTACAGGTTCCAATGTAAGTTTATGTTCCAGTCCCATATGATGTTCGCATAGTTTCAGGAATATGAAATTGACTTTATATTAACATAATATTTATTAAAACCAAGTAGCAATTTGTTGTTTCTTTCTTCGAAAAGAAGAACTACAATAATACATTAAATAGCATATTTGGTGTAGCTTCATGCAACTAGAAGTTCTTTGTTTTTTTTTTTTTTTTTTTTCCTCCCTTAATTAAATGAGTCTGTTGTCAAGCCGTGTATGCTCTTATTTAGTTAGATAGAGAGAAGGAGAGGGAGAGACTTCATTGATCCCAGGGGGAAATTTAGCGGATAATATTCTTTGATAGACACATAAGAACAGTCCTGTTTTGCATAATCACTTAAGCTCTAATCAAAATCAAAAAGGTTTAATCATAACTTCCTGACCAATCAAACTCCTGTTAATGCCCGTTTATACAATAGTTTTGCTGCTAAATATTAAACTACTGTTATATATCATATATGAAATAAAACAGACAAGGCATTTTGCTGCTGAATTCAAATGAAGCAATGTAATGATTGTGCTGATTTAATGTGCTTTTTATTTGGCCCTTAAAGGTGCAGTAAGCGATTTCTGAGAATCATTGTCGAACTATAGATATTTGAAATCAACCAAAACAAACACACCCCTCCTGTCATTGCTCCACCCCCAAAATGCACAAACACACACTGCAAGAGTGGATGTCTCTTTATCATAGCAGAAGCGAAGCAAAATAAAGCTTTGCGAAAAATAATGCAAAGACAAACAACAAGGAAAAACAAAAAATTAACATACAGTACACAGTAAACCCGAATAAGTTGGGCTAATTCAAAAAATTTGAGGTAATCAGTTACATTTTATTTTTAATTTTAAGTAAGCAGAACTATCAAGTTTTGAGTTCATAGTACTCATGCATGTTAATTTCTCCTAACTTGAAGAACTGATTTAGCTAACTCATACATTTTGATGCCAATTTACATAAAAAAATTTGTTAATTAACTTTTCTTGCAAATCAGATGAGTTATTTACTTCACTGTAAACCCTAATAAGAAAATTCAGAAAACACCAACTTGCTAATTTGTTAACATATTAACAATAGCAAGGTATAGCTCTTACTGAATAAGTAAAGCAACTTAAAACATGTAACTTGCCTGCTCTCATATCAAGCCACATGCACCACTTGGTAACTCTCCAAAAACCCACATTAACAGAAACTCTTCTAAATTAGCATAACAAAACGTTAATCACTACTAAATCTCCCTTACCATTAATCTTGCACAAAAAAAACATTATAAAACACTTAATTTTAGCATTTACTCTCCCTTTCAAGTGCCATGGGCAAAGCATGCTGGGAAATAGAAATCCCAGCCCAGTTTCAGTTAAACGTAAGTTTGCCTAAATTAAAAGAAATGAGTTCATACAACTCAAAACAATGAAATGGTTCAGTTTACTTGAAATATGTCAGTGCTGTGAACTCAAGAGAAAAAGAAAGTTCTAAATACTCATAACAGTTAATTTAACTGAACTAATTTGTTCAATTTAATTTTGTCCTACTCAAAACAATTAAGTATTTTGAGCGTTAGGGTTTACAGTGTACATGAATATATACAAGCAAGAGTTCATTGTTAGTCGCCAGCAGCACACCAGCTCCAGACACTCAAAACCAATTTTACTTGGGTATGGAGCAGAATCAACACAACCTCGGCATCCGTTTTCAGGCCTTCCCGCTTCGGTCTCTCCAGCGCTGAAAAGCTTTTCTAATATCAACTCGGGTCCTAAAACTCTTGCCTGATCATAACTCTTCAGTGATAATCCTCTGACCTTTTCTCTCTGTTTGTAATGTCTCAGCTATCTCTCTTTCTACAGTCTTTCTTCAAATCTCCCTCTCGCTCATTTCAAACAAAATCAGGCCAAAACGAAGTTCATTTGGAGTTTGTTTCAGGAGTTGCCAAGGCAAACTTTCTGGAAAAGTTCACTCCTGCTGGTAAACACTTTCAAACTACCATTAGTCTGTGGTGATTACATAATAGGTAGGTGTGGCTCTGGTGCTTCGCCTTCTTTGATGTGGAAATATTCTCCACTTCATTTCTTCTGTTCAGTCCGTCGAGGTCAGACGTCCGCGAGTAATAACATGAACACACTGGAGAGATGCTTTACTGGATAAATTGAAATTGTAATTCTAATTGAAAGTGACACTAACACTGTTTTTTCTTGTTTAATACTGTAAAGCTGCTTGCTTTCAATAAATCTGTTGTATAAAGTGCTATATAAATAAACATGACGTGACTTTACTGGAGTGCTGAATTGCAGAGCTGGTGCAAACATATACAAACATTTTTAGTTTGTTATTGAGAGGAAAGCGTGCAGCTCATATTTACATATTCATCTAAACGCTGCTGAATTGATTTAATGGCTTTTGCACTGTTCAAGGAATGATTTTTTAGTAAACATATATGCAGTTAAATACTGTAATATTGGTGAATTTAAATGAAAAATTGGAAAATGAAAAAAAAAAAAACATTCTTCTTTAAGTTAATTTAATGGAAAACATGCCCTGATCATTTTTAATTAGAAGTTACTCTTGAAATTATACTGTTCTTGTGTAAACCTCATCTGTTTAAGCCATTTCAGAGTAAAGACAGGAAATGTGGAAATAAGAGTTTTTAGTAACCTTGCTTGCCTTATGCCAGGTACACTTTGCACGATTTTAGTCCCTATTTTCATTGTGGAAATCACAGACAAATGCCCGAAGTCAGAGGCAATCAATCGTGTGGTGTGTGATCAAAGACGCCATCTGAGAGAAGCGCTGATGCGTTGCCGATGACCATGAAATATTTAGCTTGCTTTTTACCTGTCTGCGAGTCCTGCTATGTGAAATGTTTTTTTGGCTGGACATTACATCGGCAACGATCTACAGCCAATGAGAGAGCAAGATGCAGGGCAAGGGAAGGTTCAGGGGGAGGAGTCATAGACCTGCAACCTAAACATCATCAAGCATGCAAGCAACTATTCTCTCCTCCATATTCTTTTTTCTTTTTCGCTGCAAATGGATCGCAAGCTTCTTGCGGCTATCGTTTTAACAGAAATAAACCCAGTCTAGCTCAAGAACTCCTGTCTCACGTGTGATCTTATGTTATTTCCTTTATCCCTTCTTGCATGTGTTTGGTTGTGAAATGTAGTTTGTAGGCAGAGTTGTCAGCGATACTTCCTATTGATATGCTGTGTAATGTGTGACCCCCCATCGCCAATCAGTTGTGTAATGTATGCTTAACAGCAACTTAATGGTCCCCCAGACAGTCACGTAGTGTGAGAAGAACAACGATCCGACGACTTTAAAAAAAGAAAAGAAAAAAGCAACAAAAAAAAAAATCAGTTTTCCTGCGGAATTGGGGTGCTTTTACACCGTTGTCGCGGGTTGTTTTTTTAGTCGGTGGTTTGAAGCAACTCCCCCACCCACCAGAGCTTTTTTTTCCTGGGAGCTCCCCCAGAATACGTTTGGGCCGTGATTGGGTGATTGGGTGCTACAAGGACTAGTTTCTTTGTCTGATTAGTGATTACTGTAAACCATTTTCTGGGAGTGTGCTGGAAAACTCAGTCCAAGAGTTAAGTATAGCACAGAGCAGATATAGACTAAATGGAGAACTCATCCTAGGCTTCTTCCCATAATTATTAAATAATTACTAGATACTATACTTGAAACCTCTGGGTTGTATTTTACTTTGAGTTTATCATATATTCCCCCTATCCTGCACCTCAATTTTCTGTCTGTTATACCAGAAATTAAAGGGTAAGTCACATGGATTTATCGTTCTATTCAAGAATCTTGACTTTGCAAGAAGGACATCAGAAACTTCACAGCAACTTGAGAGAAGCTAACAGTCCCTGCATTCTGACTGGTTGCCGTGTTTGTCCAGTCCTGTTGTCTTTTTTCCCATCATCCCTGCTGTGTTTGGAGAGTACTCGTACTGTAAATCTCCGTGGGAAGACAGGTTCTTTGATTGCACTTGTATCGGGAGGATTTCATGGCCTTCCTTCAGGTTTTTTTTTTCTTCGAAACTTTTCTCCCCGAGAAGCGGGTGAGCCCTCCTAGCTTTTTGTCTGGGGCATGTTTTCCGACCTTCTCCTTTGTCTCCTGGCCCCCATTCCACCCACCCTACTCAGGGAGGTTTTTCTTCTTGAAACTGGTACTGGCAAGTTGAGCCAAAAGCAAATAAAGAGCTTGCAGTATGTCTTCAGTGTGAGATGACACCAGCCGAGTGCTAGAGCTCACCCACACATCTACTGTTCCGCTCTGTACTCACAGAACCACAATAAGGCTGAAGCTTACAAAAACATGGCCAGGTCACTTTTCACCCCAAAATAAAAAGATAAAAATTGTATTTTACATAAATAAAATGAACCTTGTTTTAAGAGCATTAAGTTTTTTTTTTATTGTAACAATTGAAAATTGTTTCCCCCCCCATATTTTTACTGCAACTCAATATTTTTTAAAGCTTTTTTGTAATTTTCATTATTATAAAAATTGAGTCTCATTACTTAGTCTTATTACTGTAATATACATACTGTAAAACATGCATATAAATATGAAATGTACCATGTTGATTATTATATTATTGTTGTCTACCATACATTCTACTATACATTAAAATGTAAGATAAATTTATGGTAGAAAAAACTTTTTTTTTCTTACATTTTCATCATTAAGTATGACCTGCAATTCATCTTAAAAGCTTTCATGGGATTCACAGATATATATTCATGTTTTGACTAAAATTAGCCTGTCTCTTTGATGATAATCTGGATAATCTTTACCTGAAAATGTGTTTAACTTGAAGAAAGCTGAAGAAAGCACATATTTAAATCACTAAACTGTTTATTTACTTGAAATGTGGGTTGCATTTTCTCTGCTGGTTTCTTTCAAATAAAGCTTGTAGTTGAGCTCTGGAAATCCATCCTTCCCTATTTGAACATGCCTGCTGTTGACTGGAAGGTTCCCATGGGAACAAACAAATGAGCAGACCCTCGCTGGCCACCGCGGAGTGAAAAGCTAGACGATAAACTAGCAAAGAGTGTCAAAGTACGAAAAGAAGTGCGAGAAAAGAGACAGGTTTTTTGATACTGAATCACTCTTTGTTGAACTAAGCAAACGTTTTTTCAGCCCGAGTTACAGTAGCAGGACTGGAGAACATGACTTCTCCATATTTCATCCATATTTACTTGACTTTTCTATTGTTTATAGCTTATTTACAACCACGTTCTCATGATGTCATGACTTCTAAGGAAGCCTCAACCCTGGAGCGACCAATCAAGAGTCTATTGACATCACACAGGAGATTAATGCCAAATAGAACGTGGATTCGGGTCATGTTTCGGCTGCCAGTGTGTAGTGCCCACTGTCTCAGGCCTATGAGACCTACCGGATTTAGTGACTGTCCCAGGAGAGGTCATTGTTTTTGTGTCAGTGGTAGAGTCATCAGACCATTGGGGATTTTATGATGTTTTTGAGTCACCATGATCCAGACTACTGTTGATTGTTTGGATGTTAACACAGTTGTAGTTTTGCTGGGTTGGAAAAGTTTGCGATCTGTTCCCTCAAACCACATTCAGAGGTGGTCCGGACAGGTCACGCATGTGTCCACAACGCGTCCTGATGTGTAACAAGCTAGGTCATCTTGGAAACTTTTGGAAAAGCCTACACATTTGTGGTCACAGACTCATTTGATACATATTAACACCAGATGCAAACAGCAATCTGTGTTGTCTGATCATTTGTGATGTACTTTCGGAAGTTAATTTTGAGGCTCGGATACCATTAGCACCTACAACCAAATGAAGTCAAAGATGTCCAGAGTCCAAGGCAAAGCTCTCTAAGTATGTTCAACATTGTACATAGTGGTACATTTGAAAACAATGACCGAAGAGCAGGCGAGCCACAGACCGCAACTTCCATGACTGCTTCCACGGATAACGCAGCTTGGCTAGAATTCCCTTTGGATTGTTGTCTGCTCCACAAATGACTTTACAGCCTGTTGAGTTCTAACCGCCACATTCTGTACATCTGCTGAAACTTGCCACTGCCTCTTAAAATGTGAGATAACATTTGTGTTTATACAAGTACCCATGATTCTGTGTGTGGGTGTGAGAGCATTGTTAGACATTCCAGGAATCAAGAGATAGTGAATGAATAATAGACAGAGGATTAAAATAACAAGAACAATTTGTTCTTTTTGATTAAAGTGATGCCTTTTGTTTTCCTGACAGAGGGATATTTTTGGACACCATTCTGCCAAGATATGATGTGAACGGAGTTCGGCCGCCCATCGGTCAGAGGACCAGACTGAGCAAAGGAGACATCGCACAGGCACGCAAACTTTACAAGTGTCCAAGTAAGAAAATGTACAGAATTTCAACACAAAAATGTACAGAATTACAGAAGAGTGAACTGGTACATCCTTCTGCATAAGTAAGGTGAAGCTCCTGTCAGACTCAACAAGAATAAAAGATGGTGGAGATAGAAAATCTGGGTCACTGGAAACTTTAAGCACATCTCTGACTTTACAAGTATTCAGGTCTGGGCAGCAATGTCATGTAAAGTCAATCAGTATTTTTTCCATTAAAAATATATCTAAACAGCTTTAAAACTATAACTGGAAAACAAGACAGAAATCGTTCACTGGATCATTCAGTCACATTTGCCCCCATTTGGCACAAGAGTGGGATACTTTAAATTTATGTCATCTGGAAATAACATAGCATCCACAATTGATGTGGTACGGTATCTTGGCGACAGTCTCTGTGACTCCCGGGCTCAGGAAGGCAGAGTAAACACTGGTCAAGCACAGGAAGTTTGTAATTTGTCTTCTTTCCCTGATAAAACAGAGAAGAGAACAGTTGCTTTCTAGGATACAGCAACTAAATGCCGTAAAGGACTTTTTTCATGTAAACTTTACAGAGATGTTCAAATACACACTATAGAGAGGCAGTGAGTGTAACATTAATGTAAACCAGGGTCCCTGCGGGTCTATAAAATGTCTATAAAATGTTTTAAATTCAGTTTAATTACATTTAAAGTCATAAAAAATAAATGAAATTAAAATGTTAAATAAAAACAGGAATCGTGACACTGCATAATATCATGAAGGCTATGATTTAATTAAATATTTAATTTAATTAATTAATTAAAACAAGTTCAAAGTAAAAATGCAGAACTGTTATATAGGCTTGAAGTTTCAGACCAGATCGCAATCAGTGAATACCTCACATTTATGCCAAGTGACTGCTGTTGATGAATTATGACCATGTTTACTTTGTGGTGTTCATGTTGTAATATGTTGTAAGAGTGCATATTTTATCTTCCTCATCTTTTTAAATAAGCAGCTGTAAGTAATAAAGCATAGACATTTCAAAATAAGAGTCCTGCTGTATTTCAGCATTGTTTGTTAGTAAAAGACCTGCTTTATAGATACTTTATAAAAGTGTTTTATAGATATTTTGGTTACATAATAAACTGTATCTGGCATTTAGTTCAGTGTTAACATATGTAGGTTCTGGGCCACCCCATCACAAGAAAGAAAGACTAAGAACATTATTTAATGCAATTAATATATACATTTTACTAGTAATGGCCAGTGTTGGGTAATTTACTCAAAAAAACAAAAACTTACAAAAAAAAAGTAATTAATTACTAGCTACTAATTACATCTTCAACAGTGTAGTTATATTACTGTACAAATCACTCTCTCTAAAAAGAATTGCATTACTTGTTGCTAATTACTTTCTAAATCCCATATCAACCTCGACCAGTTGAACAACACAAGGATAGACATGAAACTGCTCTTTTAATTCTTTCAAATAAATAATATAAAATGAATTGCATGAATTATTCTTGAACTGACCAAAGTATTTAAAGGGAGAAGGTTACATTAAAAACATATATTTTAAAATTAGATGTTACATTTTGATGTTAAATCCACTATTGTTTAATATAGAATTGTTCTATAGTCTATACGGTATTCAATGCAATTACATCAGAAGTAACTAAATTGCAGAAAAATTAAGAGTAATCCCTTACTTTATTTTTTCAAGGGGAAAAAAAGGGAAAAGTAATTAATTTCTTAGTAATGCATTACACCCAACACTGGTAATGGAAAAATAATAGTTTATTGCCTTCTTTAAACATTATTATTGTATCAAAAAAATCCAGTATCAGTCGACCTCTAATTCAAATGTATTTATAAGCAGGGGTGCACAAAAAGTGGTGCGCAGATGTGCATGCGTGGTAAAAATAAACGATGCGTACCGGTTCACAGGGACACGTTTACATACTGGAGTAGGTTTTTTCTCCATCTCTGGTAAGATGGCAATCATGGTGATAAGTGTGTTCTTTAATTATAAGGTGTGCAACGGATCGGAGTTAATCCCTGATCCGTATGGATAAGGTCCAACGGTTCAGCATGCATGTGATTCGCGGATTAACTGCTAAGTTTAATCATCATAGAGTGAAAGTTTATCATTTGGACGTGTTTTGTCTCGCTAATTAACACATTCAAACGATTTTCAAAAGCGGAAGAAGAGGTGAAAATCGGGCTCGCGAGCTGTTATCTGTGCGCACAGCCTCACACCCCCAAAACGCGCGACGCAGAGAGAGAGAGACAGCACTTTTCTAACACCAAAATAATTCCTCTTTTGCATTTACTTGTGCTTGAACGGACACATACACACAGAATTATGTCAAAATACCTGTCTTGGCAAGTATTCTCTTGGTTATGTCATAAGTGAACAGTTGAGAAAGAAACCGGATGTGTGTCAGTTTTTCGGTCTGTGCTTTCCTTCTTAAAGTGACAGCAGCCTAATATTCTTGCTGTTGTCAGTGTTATTAATGTTAGTAAAATAAAATAAAAAAAATCATAATCATCATCTACCATGTTCGAGAGAAAAGAAGATAGTGAGGAGAGCAGTCAGGAGGAAAATGATGTTCATGAGTCTCTTGTTTGTTCTGAGCAGTTAAACTGAACTCTGTTCTTCAGAAAAATCCTCCAGGTCCTGCAGATTCTTCAGTTTTTGAGGATTTTTTGCATATTTGAACCCTTTCCAGCAGTGACTGTATGATTTTAAGATCAATCTTTTCACACTGAGGACAACTGAGGGACTCAAACACAACTATTAAAAAAAGTTCAAACATTCACTGATGCTCCAGAAGGAAACATGATGCATTAAGAGCATTGTCTTCCGGGAAACATGCAAGTATCTTCTGTTGCTTCCGAAGGGAAGTACTAAATGAAAAAAAAATTGGGACTTCTTCATCCTGTTCAAAAGTTTTCACCCCCCGGCTCTTAATGCATCGTGTTTTCTTCTGGAGCATCATTGAATGTTTGAACCTTTTTTAATAGTTGTGTTTGAGTCCCTCAGTTGTCCTCAGTGTGGAAAGATGGATCTTAAAATCATACAGTCACTGCTGGAAAGGGTTCAAATAAGCAAAAAATCATTGAAAACTGAAGAATCGGCAGGACCTGGAGGATTTTTCTGAAGAACAGAGTTCAGTTTAACTGCTCAGAACAAACAAGAGACTCATGAACAACCATCACAAAACAAAAAAACAGTCATAGATCATCCAGGTAACCACACACAGTATTGAGAATCAAGGGTTCCCAAACTTTTGAACGGAGATATCTTAAAGGGATAGTTCACCCAAAAATGAAAATTTGATGTTTATCTGCTTACCCCCAGCGCATCCAAGACGTAGGTGACTTTGTTTCTTCAGTAGAACACAAATGATGATTTTTAACTGCAACCGTTGCTGTCTGTCAGCCGTATAATGCGAGTGAATGGGAACTCGAACAATAAGAGTCTAAAACACTTCCATAGACAAATCCAAATTAAACCCTGCGGCTCGTGACGACACATTGATGTCCTAAGACACGAAACGATCGGTTTGTGCGAGAAACCGAACAGTATTTATATCATTTTTTACCTCTAAAACACCACTATGTCCAACTGCGTTCAGCATTCGTTTAGTGAGATCTGAACGCGCTCTGACAACGGCAGTGATGTCTCGCGCATATACTTCAATGAGAGTGAGACATCACTGCCGACATCACTAATTTTTACTCTCTCTCAAGTACTGAAAGTGAATACTAAAACAGGGGTAATTGCTATGTTAGCGGTTTAAGCTGGAGATTGCATTGGGGAAAAAAACTGTTCTTATGCCTAGATGTTCTAGTGCACAGAGATCTGTAACGTCTGCCTGAGGGCAGAAGTGCAAACAGGTTGTGTCCAGGGTGAGAGGGGTCTGTGATGATGTTACCTGCCCATTTCTTCACTCTGGCGTTGTACAAGTCCTGAAGGTTGGGCAGGTGCATACCAATTATCCTTTCAGCTGTCCTAACAATCCGTTGCAGTCTTCTTATATCTGATTTGCTGGCTGACCCAAACCAAACAGTTATAGAAGTGCACAGAACTGACTCAATAACAGCTGAGTAAAACTGTGTCAGCAGCTCCTGTGGCAGGTTGAACTTCCTCAGCTGGGGAAGGAAGTACAGTCTCTGCTGAGCCTTTTTCGCAGTGGAGTCAATGTGATTGTCCCACTTCAGGTCCTGAGAGATGGTGGTGCCCAGGAACCTGAATGACTCCACTGCCTCCACAGTGCTGTTCATGATGCTGAGTGGGGGGAGTGCAGGGGGGTTTCTCCTAAAGTCCACGATCATCTCCACTGTCTTGAGGGTGTTCAGCTCCAGGTTATTGTGACTGCACCAGACAGCCAGCTGTTCAACCTCCAGTCTGTAAGCAGACTCGTCTCCATCCCGGATAAGGCCGATGACTGTGGTGTCATCTGCGAACTTCAGGAGCTTGACAGAGGGGTCTTTAGAGGTGCAGTCATTTGTGTAGAGGGAGAAGAGCAGTGGGGAGAGAACACAACCCTGAGGAGTTCCAGTGCTGATGGTGCGGGTCCTGGATGTGAGTTTTCCCAGCCTCACTAGCTGCTGCCTGTCTGTCAGGAAGCTGGTGATCCACTGACAGATGGAGGTGGGTACAGAGAGTCAGTTTATTCAGGAGGGTATCCGGGATTATGGTGTTGAAAGCCGAACTGAAGTCCACAAATAGGACCCTTGCATAAGTTCCTGGTTTGTCCAGATGTTGTAGGATATAATGCGGTCCCATATTGACTGCATCATCCACAGACCTGTTTGCACGATAAGCAAACTGCAGGGGGTCCAGCAGGGGTCCAGTGATGTCCTTCAGGTAGGCCAGCACCAGTCTCTCAAATGACTTCATGACCACAGACGTCAAAGCAACAGGTCTGTAGTCATTTAGTCCTGTGATTTTTGGTTTCTTGGGTACAGGGATGATGGTGGAGCTTTTGAAGCAGGAGGGGACTTCACACAGCTCAAGTGATCTGTTGAAGATCAGTGTGAAGATGGATGACAGCTGGACAGCACAGGCTTTGAGACAGGCTGGTGAAACACCGTCTGGGCCTTTGACTTTCCTTATCTTCTGTTTCCTGAAGACTCTGCATACATCCCTCTCACTGATCTGAAGTGCAGGTTGAGAAGCAGGAGGGGGGAGGGAGAGGGGTAAGGGTGTTGATGACTGTGTGGTGAGCCGTTCAGAGTGGGTGTGGGGTGTGAGACCAGGTCTTTCAAACGTGCAGTAAAATATATTCAGCTCGTTGGCCAAAGGTTGGTTCTCCACAGTGCTGTGGGATGGGGTCTTGTAGCTGGTGATGGTTTTCAGGCCCTTCCACACTGATGCTGGGTCAGTAGCTGAAAGCTGGTGTTCTAGCTTCTTAGCATAGCTTCTCTTTGCTACACTGATCTCCTTATTCAGTGTGTATTTGGCCTGTTTGTACAAGACTTTGTCCCCGCTCCTGTAGGCATCCTCTTTGGCCTGGGGAAGCTGTCTGAGTTTTGCAGTAAACCAAGGTTTGTCATTGTTATATGTTAAATAAGTCCTGGTGGGAACACACATGTCCTCACAGAAACTGATGTAGGATGTCACGGTGTCAGTGAGCTCATCCAGATCAGTGGCTGCAGCCTCAAAAACACTCCAATCAGTGCAGGCGAAACAGGCTTGTAGGGCCCGCTCTGTTTCGCTGGTCCATTTCTTTACAGTTCTTACCACAGGCTTAGCAGATTTCAGTTTCTGCTTGTAGGCTGGTAGAAGATGAACCAAACAGTGATCAGAGAGTCCCAAAGCTGCTCTGGGGACAGAGTGGTATGCATCCTTTAAAGCAGTGTAGCAATGGTCCAGTATGTTACTGTCCCTGGTGGGGCATGTGATGTGCTGTCTGTATTTAGGCAGTTCACGGGTGAGATTAGCTTTATTGAAATCACCGAGAATGATGACACATGACATCCATGCAGTCGGCATGTGTGGACGATGTGGCCATATGCAGAGTAGGATGCAGAAAATCACATTCTGGAAAAAAGGGTGTAAGTGTGGCAGATATTTTGCACAGCATTCCTTGCCTGCGTCGGTCACATACTGTTGCTTGCCAGACCGCTTGTTAATGGTTCTAAACATTTAGCCCACTCCACACTTGGCCTGAAGAATCTCTGCTCTTGCTACTCTACTTTTACATGACTGACAACTCATGTGTGCAGAGCACGTGCGGATAATATAAGGAGTGTAAACAGCTAAGCAAGGTAAATTTACAAGCCCTCAGGAGGGAAAGTGAGGGAGAAGCTTGGCTGCTAGATGATCAGTCATTAAACCCTGTCCCAAGATCTCTTTTAAAATTGCTGGATGTTAATTTCTTTTATATGCATTTTAGTAAAAACAAGGTTGAGAAAGCGTAAGATTTATATATATATATAAATATATAATGATGTGGGGGTCGAATTTTGTATTCAAAATGTTTTATTTCATTTAATTTGATTTTGTTTGAATACTCAACAGGTTGAATACTGTTTATTGTTAGGAATGTCCACGTCAAAGACAAACCCTGTTTTTATTTAATTTAATTTTTTATTCTTTTTAATTTAATTTTATCTTAATTTTATTTTTTATGTTGTTATTTTATTTTATTTATTTATTTATTTGATCAGATTATGGTTTCATTTATTTATTTATTGATCAGTTATCATGTAATAAACAGGGTAATGTACCATTAGCTGTTCATTATCACACAATAATGACCTGAAAGGTTAATCAGGACCCCAGCTTAAAGCAGACTGTAATTTATCCATTACACATGTTTAGTTATATGAATCTGTTATGAAACTGCTGGTATTTTAGCATTTAATGAAGCAATGCTGCTTTGCCATTTGTATTTCCAGTGACCACTAGAGCGTTTAATTACCCAACACATTCAAAACAGCGCGCTGCCCGTGGTTGGGCCGTTTAATTTTAATTGCACACAGCAACATATAGCTGAAAATCTTTTAGTTTAAATCTTGCACCACTTTTATTTCCTTCTCTTGCTCTTTGCTGTGAATATTAGACAGGTGTGTAACATTAGAAGCAGATGTGCCTCGTAACATGAAAGTGCTCAAGGCGCACACTGTGAAAGACAATCCAGACTTTTTCATGGTCTTTTGTCTTTGTTGTGTTCTGTGACGCACAACAATGTTTTATACACAGGGAGCGTACTGTCTTTGTGGGCCGTTTCGTAACTAATCACATCTTGTTTTTGTGTATTGAACTGTTCAACTCCTTTTGAGCATTGACAGCTAATGATCTCTCTCTCTTTCTTTCTTAGGATGTGGAGACAGTTTGCAGGAGAGCAGTGGGAACTTCTCTTCTCCTGGTTTTCCGAATGGTTATTCAGCATATATGCACTGCATATGGAGAATTTCAGTCACACCAGGAGAAAAGGTGAAGACACCAGAAGCTCTGATGAATCGCTCTGATTTGTTGTTGTGAGAAATGTTTCTAGGCCTAAGGATTGTTTATGGAATAAACAATGATATTGGTCCCACATAGAGTTGGGAAGTCGAGATCATTTTGGTTACTCGGTTTGTTCGAACGCGAACGGCTTCAAAAAACTGATTCACCGATTACATTTTTACATTTACATTTACATTTATGCATTTGGCAGACGCTTTTATCCAAAGCGACTTACATTGCATTATACTATACATTTGTATCGGAGTATGTGCAATCCCTTGGATCGAACCCATGACCTTGGCATTGCTAGTGCCATGCTCTAACCACTGAGCTACAGGAAAGCGATTCTTTGAGTCATCATTTTAACCTGTTTCCAGAGGCCCCTTACACACCAATTTTCAACTACTTTTCACATACATTATTATATTTCACAGTTTTTAATCAGTACAATTTTAAGCAGCCTGATTGAAGATCAGATCAAATATGATTATTTATGGTTTTCACCATATAGTTTTACTCCAAAACAAACGTCTTGCTCAGAGTGGAGTAATTTACACTCTACCGAATGGTTTGATTGAATCATTAAAAAGAACTGGATCAAAATAATGACTTCTTAATGAATCTGACATAACTACCTCCACACAGTTTGACTTGCCGAATAAAACGAGGATGAAATGAGGATTTCAGAATTATGAAGCCTAGTTATAGACAATCAGCCTATGTTACTGCTTGGAATCATTACACTTGCACAGATTTCAACTTTGATCCAGTAACAATTTACTATTTTTGTTTTTATTTCCTAAGATCATTCTGAACTTTACATCTATGGATTTATACCGGAGCCATTTGTGCTGGTATGATCATGTGGAGATCAGAGATGGATATTGGAGGAAAGCACCATTGAAAGGTTTGAGATGAACATCTGGCATTTCAGAAGAAGAATATGAAACAAGTCAAAGCAAAGCTTGATAATTAACGTTGAATAATTTGCTTGTACCTCTGTATGCAGGCCGATTTTGTGGGGATAAATTACCTGAGCCTATCGTCTCTACAGACAGTCGCCTGTGGATTGAGTTCCGCAGTAGCAGCAACTGGGTGGGAAAGGGCTTCTCTGCTGTTTATGAAGGTACCAGCAGTCAACCAAATCAACAACTATCAGATATTCTAAAATATGTACTATTGTACAATGAATAAATTATAAAGAAGCACTATTGTACTTGTGTATAGTACAGCCACCGTTCCAATTGGGAAAACGTATTAAAGGAGTAGTTCACTTCAAAATTAAAATTACCTGATAATTTACTCACCCCCATGTCATCCAAGATGTTTTTGTCTTTCTTTTTTCAGTCAAAAAGAAATTAAGGTTTTTGAGGAAAACATTCCAGGATTTTTCTCCATATAGTGGACTTCACTGGGGTTCAACAGGTTGAAGATCCAAATTGCAGTTTCAGTGCAGCTTCAAAGAGCTCTACACGATCCCAGACGAGGAATAAGGGTCTTATCTAGCGAAACGATCGGCCATTTTCTAATTTTTTTTAAAATGTATATACTTTTTGACCACAAATGCTCATCTTGCACTGCTCTGCGATGCTCCACGCATTGCGTAATCATGTTGGAAAGGAAAGGTCATAAAGGTTGGCGGAAGTACCGCAGTAGGGCAAAAAATTTTCTCCTCCAACTTCAAAATTGTCAGAAATCGTTGTTTTGCTTTTTTTTTCGTAAAGGCCGTTTGACTTAGCCCCAATGCTTTGTAAACACTTGCTCAGTACTTCCGCCTACATCATGCGTGACCTTTCCAACATGATTACGTAATGCCTGGCGCATCGCAGAGCAGTTCACGATGAGCATTTGTGGTTAAAAAGTATATCAATTTTTATTTTATTTTTTAGAAAATGACCGATCGTTTCGCTAGATAAGACCCTTTTTTTCTCATCTGGGATCGTGTAGAGCTCTTTGAAGCTGCACTGAAACTGCAGTTTGGACCTTCAACCTGTTGAACCCCAGTGAAGTCCACTATATGGAGAAAAATCCTGGAATATTTTCCTCAAAAACCTTAATTTCTTTTTGACTGAAGAAAGAAAGACATGAACATCTTGAATGACATGGGGGTGAGTAAATTATCAGGAAATTTAAATTCTGAAGTGAACTAATCCTTTAAGACATGCCAGTATAGGGACATGCAATGTCAAAAAACTGTGCCTTGAGCTCATACCATTGACATTTTCATGTAATTCATATATTTAATATGGTGCTGTGGCAGTGGTCTTGCATTTATCATCATTTTTTTCTAAAGACAAAAGAGTTGTGGTGCAAGTTGTGGGCAATATTAGCCCAAAGCAAACAGCAATTTCATGGTCACTGTCGAGTCCAGAGTGCTCCGAATAACATGTCAACAGAAAACATCAAATTCATTCGTAACAAGTGTTTTGCCCCGCAGACCGAAATCCAGCCGTAGCTGATATACTGAGTTTCCATTAGGTGAACACACTCAAAAAAATGATTTGTTGATGCTGTTCACTTTATTTAAACAACTTATTTTGATTCAACACCATTGTATTAGGTTTCTGGTTCAAATTTAATTGCTTCATGTTAAACTGACTTAAAACGATTACTTTTCAACTTAACTTACTGTTTTCATATTAAAATAACATGTTTCAATCAAGTAAACTCAACCAGGACTCAGTCAAACAGGACTTTCACTTCCCATCATGCTTTGTAAAGGGGCTGATCTGGGAGAGTAAATGTTGAAATAAAGTGTTATTTTAAGCAGTTTTTAGCAACATGAGAAATTCTATTATGTTGGTATTTAAAAGTTTCTGTTATGTTAATAGTTTTGGGGTTACGATTGTGGTGAAGTGTAGAACATGTGCTTGGGTTATCTAACAATTATCTAACAATAACTAAAGTTGTTTAATAATAAAAACAACTATATTGGGCATGCCATAGATGGAATAAACCCATCTTCTGGCTAACACTTAACAATAAGAGTCTTTACAGAGTAAAGATTTTGTAAAAGATGTGAAAATTGTTCTTGAATGCATCCACTAAATAAACGAATCCATTAAACTGGGTTACTTTTTTAAATTTCTGTTTGATATTCATTTTAGGATAATTAAACTTAATGGTTTTGGACAAAATTAAGAATGTTAACCTGATTCAACTAAATGGCATTGAGTTAACCTTATGTAATAAATTTAAGTTAACTGAAATAAATAATGTTAATTAAATTCAACATAACCAAATTATGTGGAACCTGTTGACATAAAAAAAATTAAGTAAATCCAACGTATCATTTTTTTTGAGTGCATCTAACAGTATCGTTTTCCTGTAGTTTTTGTTGTGAAAGAAGGGATTTCCTTGCTTTACTGTCATGCTTGCAGGCTCAGCATCCTTCTGGTACTTATAGGTCTATATTACAAAAAAACAAATGATAATGTAGACAATAAAGTGAACACTGTTGTCTTTTATCTTGCAGCTATTTGTGGTGGGGAGGTGAAGAAAGACAATGGTCAAATTCAGTCTCCGAACTACCCAGATGACTACAGACCTAACAAAGTGTGTGTGTGGAAGGTCACTGTGGCTCAGGGCTACCATGTAGGCCTTACCTTCCAGTCTTTTGAGGTATGATTGGTTGTTATTACTGCATTATAAGCACATAATAAATTGTTGAATGAATGAGGGATTTATATAGCGCTTTCCTATGTACAACTGTACACCCAAAGCGCTTTACAATCATATCAGGGGTCTCTCCTCATCCACCACCAGGATTAATGTTAATGCTAGGGCTGTCGAGATTAATGTGTTAACGTCAAGTGATAATTCAAAATCCTTAAAGGATTAGTATACTTTAAAATGACAAAAACCCCAAGCTTTGCTCACCCTCCAGCCATCCTAGATGTACAGTGGCATGAAAAAGTATGTGAACCACTTGCAGAATCTGTGAAAATGTGAATAATTTTAATAAAATAAGAGGGATCATACAAAATGCATGTTATTTTTTATTTAGTACTGTCCTGAGTAAGATATTTTACATAAAAGATGTTTACATATAATCCACAAGACAAAACAATAGCAGAATTTATTAAAATAACCCCGTTCAAAAGTATGTGAACCATTGATTCTCAATACTGTGTGTGGTTACCTGGATGATCTATGACTGTTTTTATGTTTTGTGATGGTTGTTCATGAGTCTCTTGTTTGTCCTGAGCAGTTAAACTGAACTCTGTTCTTCAGAAAAATCCTCCAGGTCCTGCAGATTCTTCAGTTTTTAAGCATTTTTGCATATTTGAACCCTTTTTAGCAGTGACTGTATGATTTTGAGATCCATCTTTTCACACTAAGGACAATTGAGGGACTCAAACACAACTATTAAAAAAGGTTCAAACATTCACTGATGCTCCAGAAGGAAACATGATGCATTAAGAGTCGGGGGGTGAAAACTTTTGAACAGGATGAAGAAGTCACAATTCTTCTTATTTTGTTTAAATATCGTTGTTTTTCATTTAGTACTTCCCTTCGGAAGCAACAGAAGATACTTGCATGTTTCCCGGAAGAAAAATTAAGTACAATTTACCTTGATATTTGAATTCAAAAGTTTTACACATTGAGACTCCAAAAGGACCCCAAATAACCAAATGCTGCATATATAGCAAATGATGACAAAATTAATGTGTTAAACAAGATAAATAGTGAATGCTTAATTTCATGACAAGTGTAAGATTAATCGCGATTAATCCCACAAAAGGGGTGCGTTTAGAGTAATGTTAGGAATAATGTAAGAGTGTGTCCTAAACAAAAAAAAACATATAATAGGATTGAAAAAATAGGGCTGCAATACAAAAAACCCATTTCATTACATTTTAAAAATGATGGCATCATTTTTCACTCACTTGCTGATAGGTCAAGCTGCTTTTTAAAATGGAAATGCTCATATTATATTATCACTGTTCATGTGTCCGCATGAATGTCAATTAAATGTAATGAAATTTTTTTATGAACATTGACTTTAATGGGAATTCCATCACCATTTTTCTTGATGCTTGCTAGCTACTTGCTAGGTCACTTTATATTGTAACCTATAATTGCATCATTTTTTGTGTCATTTGGCTGATTCTGATATGTCATGTCATTGCACTGGGTTTGGTTTAGATTGTCTCTAACCAGCTGGTGTAAATAAACCCAAACTCTCTGTGATTTTTAAATTAGAAACAAAGTTGTAGGTCTGTCCATTTAAATGAAAATAGGAAAAACATTCAGTTTTGTTTCTGCTTCATTCTTTTCTTAAGATTTTCTTGACTTTGATGAAAAGGTTGGCTACAGTCACAGCTGGTCGCATTCAAATTTAAATGGCATGTCTTGCTTTGAAAGAAAATAAATACATACTAGGTCTTTCAGGTTTAAATGTTGTTTTTCCATTCCCTTTTTCTCCATTATCTTTTGTCTTTTCAATTCAAGATCGAGAGGCATGATAACTGCGCATACGACTACCTGGAGGTTCGAGATGGGAACTCAGAAAGCAGCCCGCTGTTGGGCCGATTCTGTGGTTATGACAAACCTGATGATATTAAATCAAGTTCCAACCAGCTCTGGATGAAATTTGTGTCTGACGGTTCTGTCAACAAAGCTGGATTTGCTGCTAATTTCTTCAAAGGTGAGGTGTTTATTTTTGCTGAATGGTTTGGCATTTGTTGTTCTCTTATCTTTGGAAATTTCCGAGGCCCTGATATTATCCATTTCCAGTTTTGTCTTAATCATACAATGCCACTAATGCTACAATATTAGCATTAAATATCTCCTCAGTTATTATCAATGCTCCTTTAAGATACTGTAACTCATCAAGTTCTGCTGCTTTTGTTGTTGCAGAAATGGACGAGTGCTCCAGACCTGACAACGGTCGCTGTGAGCAACGCTGTGTCAACACGCTCGGTAGTTACAAGTGTGCCTGTGACCCTGGTTACGAACTGGCGGCGGACAAACGGAGTTGCGAGGGTTAGTATGTGAACAGTGTATGCTGGATACAGGCCAGTGCCGTATTTAAAATGTTCATGGGGCCATTATACGGTAGCATAAAAGCTGTACAAACACTCTGTGTGTGGCGATAAAGATTCATTCTAAAATTGTGACAGTTTTAGGGCAAATACATCACTTTTTTTTACAGCTCAGGGGTCGTTAAGAAATACCTTAAGATAAATTCTAATACCGGGTTCAGTATTTTCGACTGTTACGATAGTCACTGTTTCAGATTATGCGGATTTGACTCCTAAATTCTTGTTGTGGACAAGAAACATGTCAGACTACACGTTGCTTCCCGACCAATCATCGTTTGCCGTCTTTAAGGATGTGTGTAATGTCTTCGAGAAGCCAAAATTAGTGACTGACTTCCGGTGTGGTGAAAAATCGAGTCCCCCCAGGCGCCTGATTAAAATTCCTGCAAAATCACGTTATGATTTATATTGTTTAAAATGCATTATAATGACCATTAATGTCTTTTAAATTGCATGGTTCATATAACTGAAGCTATAGGCTGTGAAATCAAGCATTTCTCATTCTTACTGTTTTTTTAGTTAGCTTAAGTAATAGCATAGCATCTATCTACCCGATTAGCCTGCTAGCTTAGCTTATATTATATTAGGTATGCTTTTTGCTTCCAATATAGTTCCCAATTACATGTTTCAAATTAATAATGTTTGTGTGTACTTCATTTATTAAAAATTTATTGTAGTATATACTATACCACATTGCTATTTTTATGTAAAATTAATAATAAATTATCTTTACAGAACATAGAATGTTGCAACAATCCTTATCCTTATAAAAAAAAAAATTTTTAGGCATGGTCTTGTTTCCAGTTTGTTTTATTATGCAATACATAGGCATTCGATTTATATTTCAACCATGTTGTTTGTGCACTTAATGTTATAAACATCATACAATAGTTAAATAGGTTATAATTCATCAAGACATTGTGATAACGTTTGATCAGGCACCAGGGTCCTAAAGGAGACCCGATTCCTGGGTTGGGGACTCGATTTTTCATGACACCGGAAACAAGAGCATAAACAATGGTTGTACTAGCTTAATGCTAATGCAAGTACTCACCGGGTTGCTGAAGCGCCTCTGCTATTGTTCGCCAGCATTTATCTTTTTTCACATTTATCGTGGTAGTCCCTTGAGGAAACATCATAAAGCAGGTGCATTGTTGCCATATCTCCACAAAACTTTCCTCTATTGCATAATCCCACCTAGCAGCACCAATACCATCGTCTCTCTTTCGTTTCACCATGTTTGAAAGCTGTGCACAGAAGAGCTTCTGTCCTCTTATTGGTCAACTTCACAGATGTGACCGAACCCGTCGTGGAGGACTGAAAAAAAATGTAAACATGCTAGTCTTTCTGTTATGAAGTGTTGCAGATGCGGCATCAGTTGTTGTCAACTATGGCACACTATACAGTTAATCCTGGGCTGATCGGGTTGATGTTGTGTAGTCTGAACCTGGCATAAGACATTTATAAGACTGTTACTAAGTGGAATTGCTGAAAAATTCTTAAGAAGTTCTTAAATATTTACTTAAGAACATCTTAAAGGGTTAGTTCACCCAAAAATGAAAATTCTGTCATTAATTACTCACCCTCATGTCGTCCCAAACCCGTAAGACCTTTGTTCATCTTCAGAACACAAATTAAGATATGTTTGATGAAATCCGAGGGTATCTGATCCACGCATAGGCAGCAACAACAGTTGGACCTTTTGAGGTCATCGTTAAAACAGTTGACGTGACTGCAGTGGCGTAGCGCAAACCCGCGGGGCCCCCCCGTGAGCCGAAAGTCCGATGCCCCCTGAAAGGGGGGTGCTGATACGTCACAATATTGTAAATCTTTCTGTTTTAAACCAAGAAGGGGAGCCAGTGAATATCACACAAGAAGCAATGTGCAAACTTTGCGCAAGAGTTATGCCAGTAAAAGCTTAAAGGTGATACAGAGATTCTTTTCGTCGACCGAGAAACCAAAGACTGTTAGTGAGTTTTTGAAATGAGCGCATGCGTAAGAACAACCCCCCTCCTTCACAGCTCGTTTCGAGGGAACGCCTCCCAAAACTCGTGCACGAGTATTGGAACACGAGTGTTTGTTTACCACCGGCATTCGCTTTGTCGTGTTATAGTGGATTCATAATGTCGGACTCACCGCAGGTAACTCATAATCTGCAGTTGTTACTCCTGTCTCCTGACAAAAACATTGCATGCGGCGCCTGTGGAGTGTGGAAAGTTACTGGAGCGCGCAGCCGCATGTCTCTCACAAGGAACGTCATGGATTGACGCGATGATCGCGTAAACGATTGGCTGATGTTTTTAAGGCCCTACCTCGTGCACAGATGATGTATATTAATATTATTCCTTTCAGTGCACCTAATAAATAGTCTTTTATCAGTTAGTAAAGATAGTTTCAAGTAATATTGCAAAAATGTATAAAACAAAACATCCTCTGTACCACCTTTAACCTCGGTCAGTAGGCTATTCAAAGTGAAAGTAAAAAATGACAGAGCTGCCTGACGCTGCATTAACGGAGGATATTCTCTCAGAGACGAATTTCAACATAATATGCTGATAACGGTATATAACTGTCTTAATTTATTCCATTATTTCTCTCGTGGCCTGTACATATAGTGAAACAAATGAGAATAATATTTCATGTTAAACAGCTTGTTTTTTTTAAAGCTGGTGCTTGAAGTAGCTCTTAATTTTCATTGATGACTGCAGTCAGTGTTCGGAAATATTATAGACTGTTAATAATTTTAATTATAGGCCTATAATTCATTGTATATTAGGCCTTTAAAACATTTTCAAAGATAGCTAATAGCCTAATCTTTAATTATCCTCACAGAACGTCAGTTAGGCCTATGCGGTGATGCACTATGAAATTATTGCAGCAAATTTATTATAATATTAATTTAATAATACAAGTAGCCTAACCTAATAGCAGTGATGGGAATAACGGCGTTATAAATAAACGGCGTTACTAACGCCGTTACTTTTTTCAGTAACGAGTGATCAAACGAATTACTTTTTCTCCCGTTACAACGCCGTTACCGTTACTGGCAAAAAAAATGCCGCGTTACTATAATCGAGCTCACTGAAGCGGTTTTCATCCGAGTAGGCTCTCTTTCAGCCATAGGACCTGCAAAGATTTTTCTCTGGTGTGTGCTGCGGTTAGTCATACACAACTATAATTTTAAACTGATAATAATGTACGATCCTCTGTGTGTGTGTGCGTCTGTCAGCATTCGAGCGGAGCGCGAGCTCAAACCAGAACACCCTTTGTGACATGGTGGATCGAAAATATGTTAAATAAGTTTTTCTAGTCGACTAGTAGTTATTCATTTAAGCCACTCGTTGACTAATTACATTTATATTAATTTAATTTAATTTCTTAAATACTGGAGAGAATAAACCATAATAGGCCTAATGAGCGTTTACGTAGCCTTAGAGCACGCATAAAGCTTGCCATTAAGAACCGGCAAAAATAATAATTATGTGATAAAACACAGCAAGGAGACATTTTAATTGTTTATTTTGTTAATCAGTGTCGGCTGCGAAGATGAAGTTGACATTGCTGACTCTCATTATCTCCTCATACTGGACGCGCTTAGAGAGAAAATGCACATTTCATTCGGATTACGCTACATAATCAGAGTAGCTATTTCTTTTCGTTTTTAGATATTTCAAGCTTTCTATAGATATATTTTTCATGTATGTGAAGCAGCCGCTGAGTTTCGGTTCATTTAGCCTAGATAAGTTGCGCACCAGTGATCGCGCACGCGCATCCATGATTATATTGTTTGCTTGCTATATTTGCTTTATATTTATTAAATCCAGGCAATTGGTTGATGAAACATTGATTCAAATTAAGATACAATTTTTACAAAACGAAATTCACTTTAAAGAAAGGCTTTCTACGAAACAAAACTTAATGAAGTGGTCAAAATCATGTCTGACCCACTCCATGTCTCCCGATATATTGCGCATCTTATGATGCATCTTACACATGCTGTTCACTTTTCATAATCAAGTAAATTAATCTAAAACATAACATAGGACTATTTAAACATAAATATGAAACATTTTCTTTAATGGCTACCAACACGTATTGTACAGTACAGAGAAATTTAAGCAAGAGCGGATCATGAGTCATGAGTCGGATCAAGAATCATTTATTCTTAGAAGTTATTTTACATATTTTTTTTTTTTTTTAAAGTAACGCAATAGTTACTTTCCCTGGTAATTAGTTACTTTTATAATGATGTAACTCAGTTACTAACTCCGTTACTATTTGAGAGAAGTAACTAGTAACTATAACTAATTACTTTTTTAAAGTAACGTGCCCAACACTGCCTAATAGTAACAATAATAGACTAGAAGAATGTAACAAGCCTACATTAATTGAAAAGGCCAAATCCTCTTAATAGTGCCAATATTTGATGCTTTTGACAATATCTCTGGCTATCGCCGATACATGATCATCGTCTGTTGACGCAACCCGGGTTACCGCGGGGGGCCCCCCTGCAGTGCGTGCCCGTCCGCTACGCCACTGCGTGACTGCAGTGGTGAACCTTAATTTTATGAAGTGACGAGAATACTTTTTGTGCAAAAAACAAAACCAATATAACGACTTTATTCAACTAATTCGTCTGTCCATTGTCATATTGCTATGCTATTTTCGTTGCAGAGCTTCAGTGTTTACGTCCGAACGGCGACTCGGTATTGGCCGGCTCTGGTCACGTGAGCAGCACGACGCATGCATGTGATGCTGACGCAGGAGCCAGCCAATAATGAGCCTGCGTTCAAACATAAGCACTGAAGCTCTGCAACAAAAATAGCGTAGCAGTATGACAGTGGACAAACGAATTTGTTAAAATGAGAAGAAAATTGCAGTTAAGCTGGTCAGGCTTCTTAAACAAACAGAACAATTTGATAGTTTTGATAGCACGTTTACACTTTTGGGGTAATCAACCTACAAAAGGCTTATTTATGTATATTAATCTGTGATAAGAGAAGTATTTACACATAAAAAATTGCACATTTCCCCTTTAAGAAACTTTAATGCAGCTAGCAGCAGTGACTTCATTCTGCCTCTAGTGGACAGTCTGTGCTACTGCATCCTCATAATTACTGCTCCTGCTTGCGCTGTTGACATACCGCCGACATCTGTTTTGTGCTATTGGCTTGGGGCTGCCAGCAAGTTATGAGCACCTTCCTCACATCGACAGCAGGCTTGCCTGGCTTTCTTTACCCTCCTCCGCACAACACTTATAAAGCGCTGCTCTGTGTTTCTGAGCGGCTGGAAATAATCGTGAAGTTTGGATCATATTCTTCTTGAACAAGCACAAAAACATACAGTTTGGGTTAAAGGTCACAGCATTCTTAGGTAAATTGTTGTCTCGTATTATATCGTCGGCTAATGTCTGGATACGCGAGGCAGTTGCTAGGACAGCACGTACCCTGCAGCTGCTATATTGAGCAAAAATCTGTTTGTTCAGACATGCACTGAGATGACTCAACAGCTCAATCGTGACAGCCTGGAGTGATCGGAAAATGATTCTCCATTAGATAAAAGAAAGAGTGGCTGAGCGCAGCTTCCCGGTGGCTTTCATATCAGTAGTAAACCCAACATTATCATAATGACTGTGCCACTCTTTCTCACAGAACAGCCAATGTAGAAAGAATTTACTGCATGACAGTCCTGTGGGAATAGAGACAGATAGAGCTTAAATGTACACAAAGCTAAAACTTCAAGGGCTGTCCAAAGGCTTCTAAACGGCATGATGGTAGCCATGGAAACATCTCTCCCCGAGTGCATGTGTTCAGTGGAAATCGCTGTAGGGGATCCGTTTGTTAATTTGGATCATACCACACTAAAGTTTCGTGTTTGATGAGATATGAACCCTGAGGTTGTTCTCTGTGTATTTTAATTTAAACAGGACTGTTCTTGTTATTTTATGTGCAGCATGCGCCTGTTTAGATGAGCCGCAAGCTGGTCAGCTTGATAATTGAAAGTTTAAATATGCTTTGTAATTTAGGTGTGCTGTGCATAAAATATATAAGCATACTTTTACAAAAATAGTTTCCAAAGAGTTGATTGGTGTTTACACGCTGTGTTATTTTTCATGTTAGTCAGGAGCTGAAATAAACCTGAATAATCCAGGTTATTTTTTGTTCATTTACATATAGGACTTCTATACAGACAATACGGGACATGTGTGAGAGAGATAAATTTACTACTATTATACTATGTAAATATTGACTTACATGAGTTGGAAAGCCTATTTGCCATTAAGTTGGGTTATAAGGGCCTGGTTTCACAGACAGGGTTTAGATTAAGCCAGGATTAGGCCTTAGTTCAGTAAGGACAGTTAAGTAGCTAATAAACACGCCTTAGAAAAAAAACATTACCGGTAGGTATCTTCAGACAAAACAATGGCACTGACATATTTTAAGATACGTCATTGCAAGTTAAAACAGTTCAAACATGCTTTTTAGTCTGGGACTAGGATTAAGTCTTGTCTGTGAAACCAGAGGAGCATGTTTTAAATCGCAAATAAGCTTTCTTAATTGTGACTCTGTGACTGGCACTCACTTTGGCCAGGTTTGAGTGATACAATGTAATTTACTCTATAGGACCTATTCAATATAATTAAATATAATGAACTGAGTAACAGGCTAGTAGGTTAAAATTCCTTAAGCAAGGCTCGAAATTGCGACCATTTTAGTCGCATATGCTCCCTAAATTTAACGTGTGCGACCTTAAAATATATTTGGGAGCATTTGTGCAAGTGCAAATAATTGTTGAGGTGCGACCTGTTTTCATTTCTCTACAAAATGTTCGCTAATTATAGCACAGTATGTGCCTGCTGTGATACAGTGGCCGGTCCACCGTTCTATCACACAACCAATTAAACTTCATCTATATGTTCTTTAAAGGATTAGTTCACTTTTAAATAAACTTTTCCTGATAATTTACTCACCCCCATGTCATCCAAGATGTTCATGTCTTTCTTTCTTCAGTCGAAAAGAAATTCAAGTTTTTGATGAAAACATTCCAGGATTTTTCTCCTTATAGTAGACTTCAATGGGCACCAAACAGTTGAAGGTCATAATTAGTTTCACTGCAGCTTCAAATTGTTCAACACGATCCCAGATGAGAGATAAGGGTCTTATCTAGTGAAACCATCGCTCATTTTCTGAAAAAAATTGAAAATTATATAAGTTTTAACCTTAAATGCTCATCTTGAACTAGCTCTCTTCTTCTTCTCCTCTATTAGAATTTCAGCAGTGTAGACACTGCTAAGCGTAATACTGCCCTCCACAGGTCAAACTTTGAACTAATTTTTATATGCAATATGCTAGTTCAATAGTATATAACATTTAGTTCAAACTTTGACCTGTGGAGGGCAGTATTATGCTTAGCAGTGTCTGGTTAAAACTTATATAATTTTCATTTTTTTTCAGAAAATGAGCGATGGTTTCACTAGATAAGACCCTTACTTCTCATCTGGGATCGTTTTGAACAATTTGAAGCTGCAGTGAAACTAATTTTGACCTTCAACTGTCTCCCTTTCACTGCGCTTTGTTGTCACGTGACATTAACACTTGAGTTTTTATATCTAAAACATATAGTTAAGCAACATTACATGACCAAGAGTAAGCCTACAGTTTTCCTGAATAAAACATCACGATTGAAAATGTACCACTGATTTCATACAACAGTTCAATGAACTGGAAAACTGTAGAACTGTTTTTGTTGTTTCAGCAGCAAAAATAGTTCCAAACAAAGATCACAGCAGAACAATCGCGCATTTCATGACAACACAATCGTGTTTTCTTTCATGATTCAGCATTTTGAACGAATCGGTTGAGTCAAAGAATCAATGACCTATTCATAAACAACTGCGTCATTATTGAATGAATCATCCGTTCGAATGAATCGTTTCAATGAATGACTCAATTACTCACTCATTTACACGGTCACCTGCCGCCACCTACTGGCGGTTTAGTTTTATGTTTAAAAGTAATCATTCTTTCCACCATTTCTTATTTGTATATTCAAAAAAAAAATTTCAAACAATCTCATAACATTATTTTATGCAGATTTTCCACAAAAATCTAATTTTTCCAGACAAGCAACTTTTTTATTCGGACAAGCGAATGACAAGGCTTTTTAGTTGTGGTGCTCCTAAGTTAATTTCGATTAACTTAGGAGCATTTTGATTTTTTGATTAGCATATTGCTAACATGTTAGCATCATGCTAGCAACATACAAATCTTGTTATCATCTTGCTAAAAACATGCTAGCAGTGTAGGGGGCAGTGTAGTTGCGCACGGCAAGCACCCCTCACATTTTCTTCAGGAAATGTGCATTCTTGTTTTTCTTTACTAGACTATGCAAACATTAAATGTTTTACCAGATTCATTTTTTGTTGGATCTGGCAGGTTTGATCAGGTTTGTTCTTGTCCAGTATGTGTCTAGATGAAGTCATGGCATTTAATGACTTTTTATGAGGTCTACAATGATTCCTTTGCTCCGTCCAGTCACTGTCAGCGGAGAATTCCCTCTCTGCGATTGCTTTGATTGGTTATTTTCC
The DNA here is from genome assembly GCA_003731715.1 of Anabarilius grahami. Lineage (NCBI taxonomy): Eukaryota > Metazoa > Chordata > Actinopteri > Cypriniformes > Xenocyprididae > Anabarilius > Anabarilius grahami. The sequence goes on from RJVU01028295.1 coordinate 2,625,811, forward strand.
CCTCTCTAGCTAGAACATGACGGCTGCACAAATGGATTTTTAAATGCCAGTCCCATTTTTTTTATTGTCATATTTCTTATTGTTGTATTGTAATTTCTGGGAAGAAAAAAGTAGTGCAGACATAATTGAAATGCGGGACACTGCTTACATATTGCAGGGCGCAGGACAAAGCTCCCAATTTTGGGACTGTTCCACAAAATGTGGGACAGGTGGTCACCCTAATTAAAGGGGTCATGACATGAGAATTCAAATTTGCCTTGATCTTTTGACATATAAGAGGTCTTTGGACCATTCAAACATCCTGGAAGGTTCAGAGCTTCAAAAATACCCATTAAAGCATGTTTTTTAAACAAGCTCCAAAAACTGCTCATTCCGATATTGCGGGATCTGTGACGTCACATGGGCAAATACATTTGCATATGACTGCCTTCAGAGCAAGACATCAACGAATAGTTATACATCATCACACTATAGGCTCCGCCCACTGGCGTTCAGTCACTTAACGGCTGACATTTGCATACACTGGATGTGAGCGTCATGTCAAAAGCAAACAGAAGCCATTATAATCACTGAAACTGTCTACACTGGATACAGTATACCGATGCCCGTTCAGTTTCTGAGTGATGATTAATACTTAAAAAATGTGTAAATTTTGGTTTTATATGGATGAAGTTTTCAAACACTTACTCGCGTTCAATAACAAAAGTTGCTACTGTTTCATATGCAGTGACGTTAGCCAATCATTACAGTGGCCATTTACTGACAAGCCTTAAAGGAGCCACCTCTTAAAAATGAATTAATTCATACAGAGGGTCAGAATGAAGGTTGGAAATAGTTTATCTGCATATATATTTGTTTTTTTTTAATGCAAAAACTTGAAATTTTAAGTGAACCTCAAGGAACATATTGACATAAAAATCCATGTCATGACCCTTTTAAAGGGATAGTTCACCCAAAAATGAATTCACTCCCCCTCATGTTGTTCCAAACCTGTATGACATTTTTTTTCTTCTGCGAAACACAAAATATATTTTAGAATATGTCAGTGAGGTTCAGTGTTGTTTTGATGTTTTGGATTTTTGATGCCAGAATTTAAATTTTTCAGTGAACTATTCCTTTAAATATATAAACTGTTAGAGGGAAAAAAGTCAACTTGTTGATGCATCGTGATTCCTTCTCAAACGAATCTTGATCGATCAACAGAAACTCAAAATAAACACACATGGGTGCCTTCAGATGAAGTTTAAAGCCAAGGATAAAAATACTTTTTAAAGAAAACATCCAACTAACATTCTACATTAAAAACTCTGTATATAAACAGCATGAGGGGAATTTCATATTCCTGTATTTTTCAAGTAAACATGAAGACCTTCTAGCTGGTTCAGGAGTGTTCGATTGGCTCTCCAGGAGCGGGGTTGGAGACCCCTGGTCCTGTTTCAAAAGAGCAAGAAAAATCCTGTCGAAATTTGTTTTGGCCATTTGTCTTACAGACGTTTTTCTGTTGTCTTTTTCTCTAGCTGCCTGTGGTGGTTTCATCACCAAGCTGAATGGGTCCATCACCAGTCCAGGCTGGCCCAAGGAGTATCCGCCCAACAAGAACTGCATCTGGCAGCTGGTGGCGCCCACGCAGTACCGCATCACCCTGCTCTTTGACGTCTTCGAGACTGAGGGGAACGATGTGAGCACTAGGTTTTTGCCTCAGCGTGGGGTGGGTTTGTCTGGTTCATTTCAGCTCGATAGTGTGAATCACCACAGGGCTTTAGGGATTTACTTCTCCAGATTGCCTTCATGCTTTCTCACTTGTTCATTGCCGATAGCTTACGGCAATTTTGCCTGGTGCAGCTCACATGACGTATGCCCTCATGATTTGTTTGCTAAGCTTGTGTCTGTTAAGATGAAGGGTAGATTTCTGGTTTCATGTATGTTTATCCAAAAGCCTCAGGTGGTTTATAACAGAGGGTTACCGTCTGGCTTCCAGCCTGTTTTTATATTTCGTTATTTTATGTTTCACAGATTTTAATAGATGCCACTAGTGCTAAATAAAATAGTGATTTTAAGAAAGAAAATGAGGCAGTTGGCTCAGGCTGGGTTTTTTTAAATAGCTATTAGTCTGTTGAATTAGACGACCAACTAAAACATATTTAAATGAGCTGCAAGTTTTCCTGAGCATTTTACAGCTTCAAATTAATAGCCTTCTATATAATTGCTGGATAAATTAAAGCTGTGTTTTAGGTCTATACAGATTACATCAGTGACATGTTGTCAATTACCACAGAAACTAATTAAGACCACAAAAACAAATCTGTTTACAATAATGGACATACACCGATCAGGCATAACATTATGACTACTTTCCTAATATTGTGTTGGTCCCCCTTTTGCTGCCAAAACAGCCCTGACCCGTCGAGACATGGACTCCACTAGGACTTGTTTGTTCAGCACATCCCACAGATGCTCGATTGGATTGAGATCTGGGGAATTAGGCCAAGTCAACACCTCAAACTCGTTGTTGCGCTCCTCAAACCATTCCTGAACCATTTTTGCTTTGTGGCAGGACGCATTATCCTGCTGAAAGAGGCCACAGCCACCAGGGAATACCGTTTCCATGAAAGGGTGTACATGGTCTGCAACAATGCTTAGGTAGGTGGTACGTGTCAAAGTAACATCCACATGGACGGCAGGACCCAAGGTTTCCCAGCAGAACATTGCCCAAAGCATCACACTGCCTCCGCCGGCTTGCCTTCTTCCCATAGTGCATCCTGGTGCCATGTGTTCCCCAGGTAAGCGACGCACACGCACCCGGCCATCCACGTGATGTAAAAGAAAACGTGATTCATCAGACCAGACCACCTTCTTCCATTGCTCTGTGGTCCAGTTCTGATGCTCACGTATCCACTGTTGGCTCTTTCGGCGGTGGACAGGGGTCAGCATGGGCACCCTGACTGATCTGCGGCTATGCAGCTCCATACGCAACAAACTGCGATGCACTGTGTATTCTGACACCTTTCTATCAGAACCAGCATTAACTTCTTGAGCAATTTGATCTACAGTAGCTCGTCTGTTGGATCAGACCACACGGATCAGTCTTCGCTCCCCACGTGCATCAATGAGCCTTGGCCGCCCACGACCCTGTCGCCGGTTCACCACTGTTCCTTCCTTGGAGCACTTTTGATAGATACTGACCACTGCAGACCGGGAACACCCCACAAGAGCTGCAGTTTTGGAGATGCTCTGACCCAGTCGTCTAGCCATCACAATTTGGCCCTTGTCAAACTCGCTCAAATCCTAACGCTTGCCCATTTTTCCTCCTTCTAACACATCAACTTTGAGGACAAAATGTTCACTTAATGCCTAATATATCCCACCCACTAACAGGTGCCGTGATGAAGAGATAATCAGCGTTATTCACTTCACCTGTCAGTGCTCATAATGTTATGCCTGATCGCTGTATATTGAAAGTCTATAGGGCAAGAGACTGCATTAAAATGTAAAAGGATGCCAGAAATCATTATGTAACTATCGGCAAAGTATCTGCAAAGTACTCCGTAACAGGAGTTACGATGATAACATCTAACCAGATGTTCATCCACTTGCAAAAGTTGCCCCTCCATTAAAAGGATGATTTACACTCTCAAAAACATAAATTTTTGTATGTAAGAAAGAAAACAAGCTCTTCTAAAATACAAGCTGCACGTTTCTGCTTTTAAACACTCTGGAATCTTGGCATGCATTGTAAGTGCATGACTGAGAATATGATTTTTATGTTTGTTGGGTGGATTGTGTCTGTGGTGATGGTGTCAGTAGAACTGAACAGGAACATTCCTTCAGTGTTCTGGCACTGGTTTAACAGTGAAAGGTGTGAATTCTCACAGCTTTATTGATTGCCAAAAACAACATTTGTTCCAGAAACGACTGTACAGTCAGCTTGTGAACCATTACTGACAACATTTGCTGTGAACCACAATGAAAAGCTGTGATCATCAATTAATTATTTGGAGCATTTTGTGCCACTTAAATGGAGGATCGATCCAGTTTCTTACAAAACAAACATTTCACACTCCTTTTCCCTCTCTATTTTTGATTTATACGTTTACATTTTATATCAGACACTTTTATCTAATAATACATTCATTAATAAACATTAATACAGAAATGCAGAAACAATAATACAAACCAGACTATTATATTACCCTGCTGAAAAGACAGGTGTTTGGGGTTACTCAGATCAACCAGCTGGACAAGAAGGACCATTCTGTTGAGCAGCAGTGGTTGAAAGGTGAACTGCAGGCTGCTGGATGACTCCGGTTTGCTCTCTCTTGGGCAGGTGTGCAAGTATGACTTCGTTGAGGTGAGGAGCGGACTGTCTGCTGACTCCAGACTGCATGGGAAATTCTGCGGAGCTGAGAAACCGGAGGCCATCACCTCTCAGTACAACAACATGCGCATTGAGTTTAAATCTGACAACACTGTCTCCAAGAAGGGCTTCAAGGCCCAGTTCTTCTCAGGTGAGTGCCAGCTATGAAGTTTAAAAACAAAATGTCAAACAAAACATAGCATGACCTGGGAAAAACAACATCTGATTGTTTTCAAAAGTGCATTTTGGTATAATGTGCGATGTGGGTTTTTGATGTTATGTGTGATAGAAATGACATATTTCACTTTTTGTTTTGTGTTTTGTGTAATTGGAAAATGTTTTCCAATTACTGTTTTTACTGTATTTCTGATCAAATATATGCAGCCTTGGTAAGTATAAGATACTTTTATTTAAATATATATATATTATTCCAAACTTTTGACAAGTAGTGTATATAATATGTGTATATAAAAGTGTGTATATATAGCAAAGAATTGCTGCCTCTAGTAGCACTGATTGATTCAAATCATACACATACGAAATAATTTTAAATGATGATTGTTTACAGTTCTTATGAAAAAGTGCAAAGTAGAATTTTCTTGATTTATTGTCTGTTTTTAATTATTATAGAGGGGAAGTGTTTGAGACAAGCCCAGAATAGTAATATTTTGGCAAATTTATCGTTTCAACATTTTAAAATTGAGGAAAATGTTGTTAAAGAAATACAATAAGATCTGTAATGCTATTATAAGTTCTTGTTAAAATAAAAAATAATTTAAATCATCCTAGGGGACAAAAAAAAAAAAAAAATTCTGAGTGTGTTTTACTGAGATCTGGTTATTTGTTCTCACAGATAAAGATGAGTGCTCTAAGGAGAACGGCGGATGTCAGCATGAATGTGTGAACACCTTCGGCAGCTACAGTTGTCAGTGCAGAAGTGGCTTCGTACTTCATGAGAATAAACATGACTGCAAGGAAGGTGTGAAACACACAAACACACACTTATCTTATATGTGGATACACACAGAGGCAGTGTTGCTTTGAAGCAATAAGTCATAGTGTTTTGTTTTATAAAATGGTAGCAACAACTATAAGCAGGGGTGCATATAAGAGGTGTGCAGGTGCGCATGCGTGGTAAAAATAAACGATGCGCACCAGAAATCATGGAGGGAAGCGCTTTTGACTACCAACATTTTTGAGGACCGGTTCACAGGGACACATTTACTTAGTGGAGTAGGTTTTTTCTCCATCTCTGGTAAGATAGAGAAAAATCATGATGATAAGTGTGTTCTTTAATTATTAGGTGTGCAGTTAATCCATACGGATAAGGTAAAGCGGTTCGGCACGCATGTGATTCGCGGATTAACTGCTAAGTTTAACCATCATAGAGTGAAAGTTTATCATTTGGACGTGTTTTGTCTCACCAATTACCACATTCAAACGATTTTAAAAGCGGAAGAAGATGCGAAAATTGGAGAGAGGCGCATTTCAGACAGCGCTCGAACACCGAATTGATTCCTCTTTTGCGTTTACTTTCGCTTGAACGGACACATACACACAAAATTATGTCAAAATACCTGTCTCAGCAAATATTCTCTTGGTTATGGCATAAGTGAACAGTTGAAAAAGAAACCGGATGTGTGTCAGTATATTCATTCCGTGCATGCATTCTGTCTTAAAGTGACAGCAGCCTAATATTCTTGTCTGTGTCATTAATGTTAATAAAAAAATAAATAAAAAAAACATCATCATCTACCATGTTCGAGAGAAAAGAAGATAGTGAGGAGAGCAAAGTGTGAGTTACCAAGCAACATCTCCAGGTGAGAACCAGACCAAAAAAGTTATGTGCACCCCTGACTATATGATAAAATACACCAATGTTCTGTACTAACCCTCATGTTGTTCCAAACCTGTATGACATTTCTCTTCTGTGGAACACAAAAGATATTTTGAAGAATGTTCATGCTTTTCTTCTTCATACAATGACAGCTGATCATACTGTGGCTATCAAGTGCTAAAAATGACAGATAAGCACCATAAAACTACCATAATCATGGTCTATATACTTGCGCGCTATATTCCGAGCTTCTTCTGAAGAGATATGACAGCTTTGTGAGGAACAGACTGAAATGTAGTCTGTTTTTCATTACAAATAGTCCTCTTTGTCATAGTTCTCAGATCTTGTTCTTTATTCCACATATTTAAGCTGCAGCACATTCGATTATGATGCACACAAGATCCAGGGGCATTATGAGATTTGAGAGCTTTGATCAACACGAGAGGAGTGAATGTGCACAGGATTGTCATTCTTGTGTGAACTATCCTTTTACTTTCAATATAGAACTGATGTGTGGTCCAGTCAGAGCTGAAACTATCTATTTTAGAATATAAAGATAAACCAGAACCCTAGATTAGGATTGGAAATTGGTTTAGGTAAGGTTTTGGCAAAAGTTTCACCAAGTCTAGCAGAATTGCATGCTGTATGTCTGGAGGATCACTGTGTTTTCTGTCTGAGAAACAAACAGCAGTCTAGTTGTTTTATTTCCCCTATTAGCACAAGACTGCTCAGAAACCTTCACCATTGATTTCAGCTCACCGACACTAACTAGCGTCTGGATATTTTTAGAGAACGCCTTCCTCTTGCGGGCAGAAATAGAAAGAGAGTGGCAATGCTTGGGAGAAAAGAAAAAAAAAACGGCAGAGAAAGGAAGTTTGAGAAGGTTAGGAAATGCAGGGCTCTGTGTTGAAAACAACAACGAGTCTCAGTTTGAAGTTTGAGCGTTGCTCATATGATGAGCAAGAGGATGAGACTGTTTGTGTGTGTACTCGGTGTTGGACGTCACGTGTTCTTGGTATCTCTTGCAGCCGGTTGTGATCACGTTGTGAACAGCGTGAGTGGGACCATCACCAGCCCCAACTGGCCAGATAAATACCCCAGTAAGAAGGCCTGCACCTGGGCCCTGTCCACCACTCCAGGACATCGGATCAAAATAGTATGTGCAATCTCTCTCTATCTATATTTACAGGAGTTGGATAATGTACAGCAGTGGCCCCCCCATCACCATTTTTCCCCATGATGTAACCAGAATAGTTAAACGGTATGGTGAATTGGCTTAGGACACACTCAATGACACGGATCTTAATCAGAGATGACAAAAAAGACATTATGGCAGGTTTCGATTTAAAAGTATGCCCATTTTCCTTCCTCATTTGTAAATTAAATTCATTCTCTGATCTTCCAAATGTTCAAGTTAACTGACACCCCCTTTCCCAACCGCTTTTGAGCATATATGTGAAAAAGCACTGAACTTAAATGGTTGTTATTCATGAATGCTTTGCAAATAGGTGGTCAGCAGGTTATTGTAGAAGCACGTCAAATAATGAAAGTTAAAAAAGTTATAGAACTTACATGTACTGTAAAGCAAATGTACTGAACTAATCATTTTAATTTTATACAAAATATATATTTTACTAAATAATTTGGACTCCAAAATTGCTGGAAAATCAAAGTCATATGCCTAACCAAGTTGTGTTCCAAATTTGAAGTAGATAGCACAAAAATTGAGGTTCCTGTGAGATTTTGTTTGGGCGCTTAATAGATTTCTGTGACAGTATCTCTTCTATCACAAAACAATGGCCAAATATGGAACCTTGATTCTCAAACCTATGTGTTTTGTCAATATTATGAAAAAAAAAAAAAAAAGATTATAAAATTGTGCTGTAAATTTTGTAAAATTTGAAACTTGACACCGCCCACTAGGGGGAGGAGCCTGCTCAAATGTTTTAAAGTATTGTTTCCATGATAAAGCTATGTAAATGGTTTTCATAGGATGAATTTTGAGTGTATAAGCTTTTGAATGAAACCTAATTTATGATGATTACTAAAATATGTGATGGGAAAGCCCTACATGTGATACGGTTGCTTGAATCTGTTTTTTGAATAGACTCCAACTCTCAATTCCTACGGTGCCCCTTAAGGGACATTGAGGTGGAAAAAATTTGGGATGGGAGGAAAAAATATTTTTCAAAGCTTTTGCATTCTCTAGAAAAACTTTTGTGTTCCCCCGAGAACCTTTGCGTTCTCTCTCAAACTTTTGTGTTCTCTCGCAAAGATATTTGCGTTCTCGCAAACTTTTGCATTCTCTTGTAATGAGTTCGGACAAACACTTCCTGTTTAATTTCCCTCTGGCTGTGATTCAGACAGCTCCGTACGTTAACAATGGAGCGGTTAATATTTTGAACTTGGACTTAAGTATAAAGAAATATGTTCAGTGCTTAGTTCAAGGCACGATTTTGACATATTTTTTGTGTGAGAAAAAATTTGCGAGAGAACGCAAAGTTTCTCAGGGGAATACAAAAGTTTTGCGAGAGAACGCAAAAGCTCTGAAAAATATTTTTTCCACCACCAATTCTCCCTTTGTGATGTTCTACTCGAAGCTGCTCACGTCCTCATACTGGGAATTGCAGTATATGTGTTTCTATGGGAACACCATAAACACCCAAATGAATCTGCGGTGGTAGAGTGGTCACATGGTACAAGTAGGAGCTCTCAGAAAATCCCCAGTTTGTAAAATGCTGTTTACAAGTTGGAATCTCGTAATGACGACATGGCGCGAACACACCTAAACATTTTGTTGAGTTAGTTTTGCATCAAATACAATACGATTTTTTTGTAATCGAGATCTGGCAGCAACAGCACTTTATTTTTTTTGCTTTGATGAGCAATTTGCGCCCAGCTTTTCTTGCACATGAAAATACTCATATGCCAACAAACAAATGAGAATCTGGAACAATTCGCCAAAACTCTTGTTGATCTGCTCACCCGAATTTCTCTGTAACTGGCACAGATTTGCAGAAAATTTGGCAAATAAATAATTTACAGACAGTTACATATGTATTTCCAACCATTTATGATGTAAGCTTTATGTTACACCTCAAATGACAAGGAAATTTATAGTAATGTTAATATTAATTAGCCAGTCCCTGATCTCATTTTCTCTGAAATGTCTTGGGTATGCAGAGCATTCGCAGCTTTTTTGGAGAGTCTCATTTTTTTAAACTCACATTCTGTGTTCACCCAACGTATTTTCACGTTCCACTGCGCTGCTTTTCCATAGTTTATTTTTTAATGTAAACGTGTGCTAGACAGACGCATTTGACCATTGCGCTTGCGTCTAGTGTCTACTGCAGCATCTTACACAATGATGACACACCGTCCTAAAAACACAGCAGTCAATTTAAAAGTAGTTCAACATTTAAAAAACATCTCTAGACCTTGCGTTTTTTTCCTTACACTGCCTTGTGTCTTTGTGTTTTTGCACTCCACTGCAATGCTTTTCCTGAGATTTTTGTATTTTTTTGTAAACATGCACTACATGAATGTTTGTGAAAATTACGCTTGTGTCTCGCGTTTTTTTTGCAAATTAAAACAAGTTAATTTCAACTTTTAAAGGGGTCTTTTGCACAGAATGCATTTTGTGCTGCGTTTCCATTGGTTTTTATGTAAACATGCGGTGACGGGTATTCGATTACATCGGAAGCCTTGTACTAAGCAGCTGTATAAATTTTGAAGATCTGATGTTTCCCTGTTCAATAATACTATAAAGAGTGTCTGTCTGCCGTTCAAACTTTGACTTGAGCCACATGTTTCAGGCTTTCAATGAAATCGACATGGAGCCTCATCTGGAATGTGCCTATGACCACATTGAGATTTACGACGGTCGGGATGGGAAAGCACCAAGCCTCGGACGCTACTGCGGCACCAAGAAACCTCAACCAATCATATCCACTGGAAACAAGATGTTCATCCGCTTCTTCTCTGATAACTCAGTGCAGAAGAAAGGCTTTGAGGCTTCCCATACTGCAGGTGAGCACATCTGTCTAAATTAAATGTAGATGGAATCTACAAGAGTCTTTTACAATACAACCTTATATAAACTATAAGAGACTGCAGTGCTTTGTGTCATTCCTAACAACAGGCAGTGGTAAAATCACTGAACCTTATGGGTTTAATGGCTTATTGCTTTTTAACTCTTTCCTTGCCAGCGTTTTTAAAAAAAAGTTGTGAGTCACCGCCAGCATTTTTGATAATTTTCACAAAAGTTTCATGGCCCCTAGAATATTTTGTTGTGTGACTATCTGAACATGGAATACAGTGGGTACGGAAAGTATTTAGACCCCCTTAAATTTTTCACTCTTTGTTATATTGCAGCCATTTGCTAAAATCATTTAAGTTCATTTTTTTTCCTCATTAATGTACACACAGCACCCCATATTGACAGAAAAACACAGAATTGTTGACTTTCTACAACTTTCTCCCATCTCCCGACTGCATCTCTGAAGCTCAGCCACAGTGATCTTTGGGTTCTTCTTTACCTCTCTCACCAAGGCTCTTCTCCCCCGATAGCTCAGTTTGTCCGGACGGCCAGCTCTAGGAAGGGTTCTGGTCGTCCCAAACATCTTCCATTTAAGGATTATGGAGGCCACTGTGCTCTTAGGAACCTTAAGTGCAGCAGAATTTTTTTTTTAACCTTGGCCAGATCTGTGCCTTGCCACAATTCTGTCTCTGAGCTCTTCAGGCTGTTCCTTTGACCTCATGATTCTCATTTGCTCTGACATGCACTGTGAGCTGTAAGGTCTTATATAGACAGGCGTGTGGCTTTCCTAATCAAGTCCAATCAGTATAATCAAACACAGCTGGACTCAAATGAAGGTGTAGAACCATCTCAAGGATGATCAGAAGAAATGGACAGCACCTGAGTTAAATATATGAGTGTCACAGCAAAGGGTCTGAATACTTAGGACCATGTGATATTTCAGTTTTTCTTTTTTAATAAATCTGCAAAAATGTCAACAATTCTGTGTTTTTCTGTCAATATGGGGTGCTGTGTGTACATTAATGAGGAAAAAAAAGGAACTTAAATGATTTTAGCAAATGGCTGCAATACAAAAAAGAGTGAAAAATTTAAAGAGGTCTGAATACTTTCCGTACCCAATGTATATCAAAAAACAGAACAGACCCTCTGCTTTAAAAAGACATTCTAGCTTCATGCATTCTTTTTTTTATCAACACTTGAATGAATGTGTGAAAGTTTCATTTTTTAAAAAAAGCAACATTTTGAACAAAAAACTGAGAAATTGCATTTTTGTCAAAGACTCGATGATCAAAACACAGATGGAGTAGATCGAGTCCATCAACACCCCCAAAGCTTCACAGTCCTGTACCTCTTCATGGGTTTGACATTTCATTCAGTAACGTTAGGCAGTTTTAATTTATGTTGTTGATTTTTTTGATGATATAGTTATTTTACATTTACATAAGCAATGCTTCTATGGCTTGTTTCTGCTTCTTCTTCGCCTGTGTTTTGATCCAGAGATCAAATCCAGATCCTCTATTCTTTCAGAAGATGCGTAATAGCGCCCCCTACCATATAACATTGAAAACATGGATTGCCGGAAATTTCCATCAATGGCAGGGAAGGAGTTAAGATGCAGTGTTCGATAAATAATATTTTCTAATATTAATAATAACTAAACAATTTTCCCATTAAGCAATATAGTTCATCAGCCATGATGTAGACAATTTATGACTACTATTTTTACGCGATTAAAGATCATACCTTGAATGGTGCAACTTGATCAGTATGTTTGTTCATAATATTAATTGAAAGATTTTAAAATTACTTTCTGGCTTTTTTATGGTTTGAATTGTTTGCAACACATTATGTAGAATTCAAGTTCAGATTTATATTTCATATTCAGTATATTTTTAATAGATTCATACATCATAATTTAGAGTTAAACCTATTCATTTTAGAGTTTTCCAAACTGGGTTCGCAAACCCTTGTGGGTTCGTGAGGGAACTGCAGGAGGTTTATGAGTTGATAAAAGCTAAAAATTAATTAATATATAGTTCTATATTTTAAAAAATAGAATAAATAAATAATGTTAAAAATAAAACACTTACTAAAAAGATGATTTTTTTATTTATTTATTTATATTTTTTACCTGTACGTAATTTGGCCATTAACCAACATTAAAGAACCGTGAACATGCAAATGTCTTGGTAAATTATTGAAATATTATCTTAAAATCTCAAGTGTAAAGGCCTGTTCACACAAAGAACAATAACTATAATGACATCTATATTAGTATCCACACCAACGCACAGTAAAGTTCTGTTTACTATAAGCACACAATGCAGTTTTGTTGTCTGCCGCTTTAAATGCTTGCGCTCTTTAAAGTCAGGTGGATTCTGATTGGCTGTTTTTATCGTTCATCAGCTGGAAAAAATTGTCCAGTGATTTCAACTATATTGTTTCTCTGTGCCATTATCATTACAGTTGTGGTGTGGACTGACTCCATTATTATTTTAAATATAGAGCCATTTTTATAACTTTATCTTTATCTTAGAGTTATCGTTCTTGGTGTGAACCGGCCTTAACTAATATTTTAGGTCAAAGATGTTTGACTGACAAAACAGTTTGGGAATCCCAAATGTATGGCATGTATTAGAGCACTATGTGTTGCATCTCAATATTACAATGTAAGTTATTAGTTTCTAAGCTGCAGGACTGTTTATATCATTGGGTGCTAATCTCAGCCACAAGTCTGACTACACAAGAGTACTGATATACAGTGATATGCTGAGACGCTGAAGTCAGACTTATCTGTGAATAACCTCACATGTTCATTTTCCTCTCTTCTCCAGAGTGTGGAGGCCGTCTGAAAGCGGAGGTGAAAACTAAAGACCTCTACTCTCATGCCCAGTTTGGTGATAATAACTACCCCGGTGCGTCAGACTGTCAGTGGGTGATCACAGCAGAGAAGGGCTACGGTGTGGAGCTCATCTTCCAGACCTTCGAAATCGAGGAGGAGGCCGACTGCGGCTATGATTACATGGAGCTGTTTGATGGGGCAGACACCAAATCGCCCAGACTAGGCCGTTACTGTGGATCAGGGGTAAAGGACAGATCTAGATTTACTATATAAAATGCACAAACATCAAAATGCTTCTACAGTTCATGTCAGGAGTTGTGCAGGGTTCCCACTCGTCCTGGAAAACCTGGAAAATTGATGACACATTTTCCAGTCCTGGAAAACACATGGAAAATTAGAAAAAATGTAAAATGTCCTGGAAAATCTTGTAGTTGTCCTGGAAAATTATTTTTTAAAAAGTTCTTGGGTTTTTCTTTAGTCGAAACCAAAGAGTTTATCACTGGCCTAAAACAATCACCATTAGTTGCAGAACGTGCAAGGTTCAGGAATGCTGAGTTTTGACACATGAGCGTAGTATTTTTTCAATGATGATGTTTAGTCTTGTGTTGCATAATCTTTTGCTTAATTATTATGCAAGTTGATTTTCTGATCATATTTTTCCCAAGCACATTTTACCAATTCCAAACCAATCAATCTTAATAACTACTATTAATTTTGTATTTAGTCATGAGGTTAGTTTATGAAGGCTTGTTTTCTTTTACAGATAAAATGAGCGAAAAAGAGATTTATCTCAGACTGAAAAGTCAAAAATTATTAAATTCCCATGAGAAGGATGCAATACTATTGCAGTACTAGAAATTGCAGTTAAGGCATGACCATTGGACAGCAAAATGCTCATTGGGTTAGCAGGGTCAGACAAAAACAGGTGGAGAAGTAAAGACACGTTAACTGCAAAATAATTAAGAATGAAGGTGAAGTGTGAAACCATCAGAAACCCTTTAGTCTCCAGCGCCACCATTTTCCAGAACTGCGACCTACCTGTTTTCTCCAGGAGTGTGAGGTGTCAGGATCTCAGAAACTTAGATTAGGTAAAGAATCCTAAAAAATGACCCCCATTTAGGAATCACATACTGAATTGTAGTAAAATACAGGAAGACAGATTTTTTATAGGCTTTATAGACAGACAGATTGAGAGTGACTCTTGAAGGACCAGCACCACATCATCTTGTACCACTGTTTGAAGAATTTATCTTCCGGAATCTAGCTGTAAGGTGTTGGAGTTTATTTTTAGTCCATCTCTTACCCTTGCAAAGATAATTATCTTCCAAAACTTACTGCCAAAAAAATAGAATGTGTATCAGTAGTTAAGTAATGACAATAAACTATGAAATCTTTTTTCCACCACTGAATAATAAATAAAAAAAGTTAGCCTAATTGCAACTTTTTATCTCACAAGTCTAAATATTTTTCTTAAAATTGCGAGTTTACATAATTGTGATATAAGCTCGCAATTGCGAGGAAAAAAAGTAAGAACTGCGAGTTTAAATCATGCTATTCTGACCTTTTTTCTCTTAATTATTACTTTTTTTCTGGCATTTGACAGTTTATATCTTGCGATTCTTACTACTTTTCTTAGAATTGTGAGATATAAATTTGCAATTGCGTTTCTATCACGCAATTTTGACTTTATATCTTGCTATTGCGAATATCAAATCACAATTATGTAAACTCGCAATTGCGAGAAAAAAAAAAGTCAGAATAGCGAGATAAAAAGTAAAAGTAAGTCGCAATTACCTTTTTTTTTTTTTTTTTACGGAAACAATCTTCCATAGTCATAATGTATGATTAAGAGCTCATATTAAAAACTGATTTTATAGTTAAGTCATGGCAATAAACCTTTTAAAGACTTAGAGAGCAATATATTACTTTAGGGCGTAATCCCAGTCTTTTATTCCCATTTTTGTAAAATTGAAAATGTCTTGGAAAAGTCCTGGAAAATGATCGCTGAAAAAGAGTGGGAACCCTGTTGTGGCAACATCCAAGCTTGTAGTAAAATTCTGTCATCAATTACTCACTTTCATGTCAAAAGTCTTATGGGTTTGAAATGCATGAGGGTGAGTAAATGATGTCAAAAGTCCTTTAGTAGTTTTAGCCCACACCATCAAAACTTCTAAATGCAAACTTTCCATAAGTAGGCTTTTTAATTAAATACAAAAATTCCAGTGACCAATCACACAGCACCAGCAGTACCCTGTGTAAATGAATCCATCTCTATGCAGAACCACAATTCTTTGCCTTCTCTCACTCTAATGACTTAGTTATGCTTGATTGGTTTCTGTGAGCTGTTGGACATTTTGTTCACTGGGCCTTACAGTCCCGATTTACCCTTCTGTCCATGTCCCTATTACAACAGACCCGTGACCCATTTTTGGGACACAATCCAGCACTTGAGAACCTCTGCCTTATAGGATAAAGACTGATCTTTGAAAGAGTTCGGCAGGGTTTTTCCTCATTCCTGGAGAAGTTAATAAGAGTTGCATACAAAATCTCAGGAACAATAAAAAGTCAGTGCATGTAGGTCACAGAACAGCATGATTACATTTACTTTGGTTCAGTGAGAAATTATGAGAAGGTCTGACGCGGACTTTAGACAAGGTATATCAGATGTTACACTGGCATTGGGTGCAACCTGCTTATCGACTGAGAGATGTGTTTGACTTGAACCGAGAGGATGTTAAACAGTACGCATTTGTCTCAATCAGGTTTTGGTAACTTGCCATTTAGCATATGCTTTTAATCCAAAGCATCTGACAATTTACTATCAGCAGGGAATATGTCCCTCGAGCAACATGAGCTTAAGTGTGCTGCCACATTAGGCTTTCACAGCCCAAAATAACCCATTAGGCTCGCTCAGAGAAGAATCACACTCAAGCTCGTAACAGCTTCCAGACCGTTCGCTACACAGTGGAAACTACTCTGAAACTGTATCAAATCCTTTGGGGTTTAAGCCCTAGTGCACAGTCTCACTATCCACTGTTCACATAGGCAGCTACCTTCTAAAGCTCAACATATACTTTGTTTTTTATGAGTAAGCTAAAGTATTCATACAGTGTGCATGATATAGGTTTCATCATCAGCATAGTAAACAAATACACGATTTTTCAAACTGTGCAAAGTCTGTATGCAGTGTTGGGGGTAACAAGTAAGTAGTAAGTAACAGGCGTGAATTTGCATTTCCTTCAGCCTGAGTTTTTTCATTTCACTTTTGGTGTGAAAGGGCCTTACATTTGCCAAAAATAGAACTTTATTGTTGTTATAAAAACAAACAAGCAAGCAATCCCAGCCCAGGTGAGAAAAAGTAACGCTAAAGTACGTAACACATTACTTTCCATAAAGTAACTAAGTAACGCAATTAGTTACTTTTTATTAGTGAGTAACGCAATATTGTAATGCATTACTTTTCCCCAACACTGTCCGTACGCTCATCACGCACATGCGCCTAGAATTTTGTTTTGCCATACAGTCACTGCTGGAAAGGGTTCAAATATGCAAAAATTCCTCGAAAACTGAAGAATCTGCAGGACATGGAGGATTTTTCTGAAGAACAGAGTTCAGTTTAACTGCTCAGAACAAACAAGAGACTCATGAACAACCATCACAAAACAAAAAACAGTCATAGATCATCCAGGTAACCACACACAGTATTAAGAATCAAGGGTTCCCAAACTTTTAAACGGAGATATTTTAATAAATTAAGCTACTTTTTTGTCTTGTGGATTATATGTAAACATCTTTTATGTAAAATATCTTACTCAGGACAGTACTAAATAAAAAATAACATGCATTTTGTATGATCTCTCTTATTTTGTTAAAATTATTCACATTTTCAAAGATTCTGCAAGGGGTTCCCAAACTTTCGCATACCACTGTATATGTGTTTGCGCACATAACATTTTTGAAAGACCTGGCGTTCCAATGTACGCATACTCTTAAGCATTCGCACCAAAACTGAAGTGTAATTTGGACTTAAGAAGGCATCCTCACAAAAATACTTCGTAAGTGCCACACAAATAAACCCAGAAAATATTCAACTGGAACTCATGGCTCCAAAATATTCTGATGCTAGCATATTGCTAAGTTACATGACTTTTAAAATCGGAACAGATTTGCAAGTACACTTGCTGAATTTGTAAATGGTTATGTAGAAAAACGTCTTGGGTTACAAGTGTAACCCTTGTTCCCTGAGTAAGGGAACGAGACGCTACGTCGTTGACGTGATGGGAATCCTCTGTATTTTGTGTTCGTGAAGCACCACTGTATCCAACCAATGAGAGAGAGAACGTGACGTCATCGGCGGGCGACGTCGCGGACTATAAAGCACGCCCAAAAACAGAGAACGCTAGCTTCTGTGATATGTCTGAAGGAAGCGCTCCAGGCATGCAGGAGGTACGGCAACATGACGTAGCGTCTCGTTCCCTTACTCAGGGAACAAGGGTTACACTTGTAACCCAAGACGTT
>RJVU01028295.1:2643471-2658641 GCA_003731715.1 Anabarilius grahami
TTCAGACAATACAACAATAAATAGAACAGACAAGATACATGTAGCGCTTACTGAAGACAACAGAAGCTAGCGTTCTCTGTTTTTGGGCGTGCTTTATAGTCCGCGACGTCGCCCGCCGATGACGTCACGTTCTCTCTCTCATTGGTTGGATACAGTGGTGCTTCACGAACACAAAATACAGAGGATTCCCATCACGTCAACGACGTAGCGTCGATAGTTCCCTCGAAAGGGAACTAGACATTCTACACTAAACGACTGAGGATCACACACTACCAGACTTTTCAAATCATCCCATAAACAACAAACTTGTGCAGAAACATGCACCTTGTTGCTAGGAGATTAATGGAAAATATTTGTGTGCTCAAAATGTCAGACGTGTTTGTTATCCTCAGACTGGATGCAATCATAGTCTGAAGCTGAAAAATCGGAGTCTGTGCCCATCATACATTACAACCACACCATTCTTTTTTGTGAAATCTGTCAACTCCAACTGGCCCAAATCTGTAGACTTGCTCTTATTTTCAGCAACTATTGTCAATTCGTTGTAGCGTATTCCAGTCTTTAGTTTGTTATTTTGGACTCAACATTAAGATTTTAAGTAAAAAGTTAAAAATGTATACAAGTTTGTCAGAGCTTTGACCACCTGACAACCTGAGTTCAAGTTCCGGCTCATGGTTTTTCCGGCTTTTATTGACTCAATGTTGACTTACTACACTAAAAACAATCCTGTTGATTGACATTTTAAAGTATTTGCTAATGATGAGGCTGGTTTGATGTAATAAAAGGGAATTAGTTCTATCCAGTGTGCTCAAATGTTGACATCTGCCTCCATCTTTGTGTTTCCAGCCTCCAGAGGAAATCTATTCCGCTGGCGACTCCATCGTCATCAAATTCCGCTCAGACGACACCATCAATAAGAAGGGCTTCCACGTGCGTTACACCAGCACCAAGTTTCAGGACACACTCCACTCCCGTAAGAAGTGACCCCTAGTGGCCGGGAGGGGCCGTGCAGGGCCTAGGGGGAAGCGAAAGGGCCCCAGGGGGAGGGCCTCGCCCATCGCTCGGAACCCCCCGGCCGCCAAGAACACCCAGACTCGACGGACCAGCCGCAAGAACGCCAACCGCACCTCAGTAGTTCACAGGGGTTCTGGCATCCCCTACTGACTGTGAGGAGTAAAGCCATTCCGCAGTAGACCTTGTTTTTACCTTTTTTTAATTATTACATTGGGGGCAAGATGTGGAGGGGGGAGGGGGGTGGCATGTATTCAGTTGCTGGATACCAATATTGGGGCGAAATCAAAAGGGATTATTGTATGGGAGGGTGGGCGTAGTTGATCGGCTACTGGAACCCCCCTTTTTTTCATCTTTCATGAGCCAGAAGTGCGTTTGAAAAACACAAATACACTGAGGAACTCCTGCAGGAGAACCGAGCAGTCAACCAAACCAGTCATCTGTGCAACAGTGGGATAGAGGAAGTGAGAAGTGAGTGGAGCAGGGCATTCAGGACGGGGTTCCTCGCAGGTTTTCCAACCTTGAAACGTGAGATTTACCGCTGCACTGTGGGGAAACAACCGTCTCTTCTTGACATTATTGGCATTGCTTGTTCATAAAGAGTCTTGTTGGCCATTGTGGGCCGGTTTCTTTGTCGTTACTTGAGCAAATGACACTGTATGTCAAAGAGATGCATGTGGTACAGCTAGAAGGAAATGTGGATGTGATGGCACCAGCATTTGTAATAACTCGCTTTTTCCTGGCCAGTAGTCCAGAAGGTTCCCTGCCCGATTTGATCACTCTCCAGGAGGTTTTCCAAAACCAGTTATCATATTAAAAGACTAATAAACGAAACGTGGCCCATGTCTGATGGCTGTTAATTGCTTTTGCATAAAAACAGAATGGTGGAAAATTCAAAATTCGGTTCAGTTGCCCTTAGTTTAAGCACACATCTTTTCAAAGGTCCCGATAATATGCTTCTGTCCTCGTAACGCTCATTCTGTGCTTTGCCAATCATGAACAAATTAGGCACAATCACATGAGAATTGGTGGGCACTCTTGTGTCACCATGCCCCAACGCTGTTTTCTAATAACACTTCCTAGCCTTTTTCCTCTTTCTCAGGCTCTTTCCTTGCAGTCCATATGACCGAAATTTCACAATTCTTAGTTGTTTTTGTAACAAACGTCAAAGTATGAAAGCTGCGTGTATGGACCTTAGTCAGGGAAGACTTCTAAAAACTTGAAAATAGACGTGATCTATGACTTTAAAGAGGTAGTTGAACCAAAAAATGAAGATTCTGTCATCATTTACATCTTGTATGTCATTCTTTCTTCTGTGAAGCCATTTGAAAGAACTGCTTTGTCCATATAATGAAAGTCACTGGGGTCCAAAACAGCATAACATTGGACAGCATTGAATGTTTGGAATGGCATGCGGTTGAGTAAATGATTTTTAGACAGTAAAAACTATTGAACAATCCGCACAAGTGTCCCTCACAGATTCGTTTTCATTCACTTCAGATTAAATATGGCGTCTACTCCGACTAAGGTCCGTTGTCTGTGCAGCAATACGATGTTGAGTTAAAACCTGAAAGAACTGTCCTTTTTAGCAGTCTTAAGGTGCCCTATTGCTAGATAGATGTTTCTCTTACATCGTTGGCTATGGGAAAAACTGTTAAAACTGTTGTAAAATGTTCATTTGTACCAATAACGTACCTCAGTGTGTGGGAGAGTGGTGGGATGGTGCTATTTTCAAATGAGCCCTGCAACCCCGGTCATGTCGGTCACCTATAAATCTCCACTGACATCCAATGTCAGTTGGGAAAAGAGGATGTTAGATGTCAAGTCTGTGCGGAAAAGTGCCGAATAGTCTGGTCCCCAGGGTTGAATTTTTTTGATCTGAAGTGTTCCCGCACTCCATTTCCAAGTATGCAGTCGACATCACTGCTCCCTACCTCTCCCTCTCTCTCCCGCAGAGCTCCTTCAAAGGCTGTTGACTTTGTCTCCTCCGTCTCAACAGCTCTTTTCATCATATGATATCATTTCACACCTGTTTGCCTTTGTGGATTTACCTAAAGCGCTTTTAAATCTCAGGTTCAGGATATCTGATTGTTGTTCCCCAACCGAATCATTTCAAGACACTAGATTTTAATCGTTTCAGGACTTGGTTACTGTTTGACTTGGGTGTGTGAAATCCAGGAAGGCAAATGATGAGGATTATGGTTTTTAGAGGAAACATTTCGGGGGTTTTAAAAGGTTTTAGACGTTTCTGCCAATGCCTTCCATTTGAACTTTGAATCAGTTCACCTCAAGCCACGTGTTCACCTCAAGCCTCTCAATATATGTTCTTGCAAGCTAAGGATGGTTACGCTTGTGCTCAAGATCAACTAACTTATATCCTAGTTCTTCAAATGGATTTTATTTTGTGTGTCCAAGAGAACGTCTATACCCAATTTCGCATCTCTGTATTTGAATATGCTTCCTAGCATAGCTTTGTAGAGTAGTGGAGCACTTGTACATTTTGCTAAGCAAATCACATTCTCCTAAGCATTATTAATGTTTTAAATGCCCATGTTATTTCCTGTTAGAAATAGTGTTTTGTGGCCGAATGCGGGCTTCAAATGATCTGTTTTATCATGAAACGTTACCTCAGCATAATAGTGTATGCTTGATCTGTTCACCCTGACCGGCCTTCCCACACAAGACTTGGTACATGTTTATGCATTTTATCATATGTATGTATGTAAATATGTATTAATGTATTCAAAGTACACTAAACCATAGATAACTTGATGAGAAGTAAGGCTATGTGTAATTGCAGACAAAAGATGCAATTTATTTATATTGTATAGCTAATTTTCACCTATGTATTGCACATAGTGTTAACAAGTGCATCTATTTCATAAAATGTTATTTTCATTTTGAAATGCTTCATGTCACATTTTGTCTTGTAGACTCAGGAATTGTGGATTGACCGTTTAATTAACTGAATAAAAGCCCAAATATGCCGATTAAATTACAGTAGTTAGCACTATGTAAGAAAGCAAATTAAAGGAAAACACTAGGCTAAGCACTCTATTGTAATTTTGAATGCTTTCAATGATTTCATTTTGTAATATAACTGGTGTTTTTCAAATATAAGCTGAACACTGAAGGGAAAAGTCCTACATGTTTTAGAGGCATTTCATTATTTTCTAATGGTTTCAAGGTCTTGAGCTCACATTGAGGATGAAGTTTGGCTTCCTGCTTGTCTTGATGACTGTGTGGATTTCTAAATAAACCACATATCAGTATTGAATTTGCGAAATAACAGATCATCAATTATGAATGGTCACCACAGTGCATTATTAATGCCTATCTACCGTTTCCAACATTAAAAATTAATGCAGAATTGATGGGAAGAGCTAAATAAAGTCAGAGATCGGTTAGAAAACGCTTACAAATGAAAATGTGTGATTTAGAAATATAGTGAAAAAATGTTGTAATGGGAATATGATGTTCTGTGATATACCCATAGAGACTGATGTTAGCTCTATCGCAAGCCTTTTTGTGGAGAATCTTGAAGAGACTCAAGAAAGTTCGGGGGACAATTTTGCTAAGGTAATATATTTTGCATAAAGAAAATGAAGCACATGTAACCAACCAACCAACCATTGCTATTGTAATCAAACATCATACTTATTGTACTAAAATGATCTTTGAATTAATTTTTGTTATTGTGTCCAGACAGGATTTTTGTATTATGGAATTTGAAGGAATGTGCTTAGTATGGAAGCTTGTTTCTGCCATGGATTAAAACAATTTAAAAGATAACTGCGACTTTTTATCTCACAATTCAGACTTTTTTCTCACAATTGTGAGTTTATATCTCACAATTCTGACTTTTCTCAGAATTCTGAGATATAAACTCGCAATTGCGAGTTATAAAATCCAACTCAGAGAAAAAAAGACCGATATAAACTCGCAATTCTGAGAAATAAAGTCAGTCTTTTTTCCTCTGAATTGGATTTTATAACTCTCAATTGCGAGTTTATATCACACAATTCTGAGGAGAAAAAAAGAGTCAGAATTACCTTTTTTATTTTTTATTCAATGGCGGAAACAAGCTTCCATAGCTTAGCTTATAACAATTTGGCAAAAAAATATCCTAAATAGGTTTTATTTTCTTGATGCAAAATGATTTTCTACATAATTTTAAGGTGAAAATGTACCTGCACATTTCTTTGTGAGATCCACACTTTTATGTTAGAATGTACTGTATGGTGTGTGTGTTAATATGTGAATATTTCTCTACAATAATCCTTTATCATGAAAAGGATGTTGCAGAAAACCACTCAAGTTGAGCAGCTAGTGCTGTGAAGATGAACTCTTTGCGGTTTGTAAATTCCTGCACGCAGAGGGCATTGGAGCGCAGTGGAGAGCTTTTAGAAGGACAGCGAGAGTGTGTGGATTTCTGCTGAAGTGCTGGATTATTTCCAGACTGCCGGTTAGGAGGTCAAATGATCAGGCTTATTGAAGGTCGCATGTGATCATTGTGACTTTGTGTGTCTGTATGTTCTGAAAGACAGATCAATGGTAACAATGAAAACAGATAAAGACATCGGGGGAAGTGGATCCGTTTGGTGTGCAGAAACACGAATGCAAACAGTGGTTTCACTGGGAATTTTAACAAAACACATCAGAAGCACAGCATTACTCTGCAGAACTCAATGTTTGTTTAACCAGAATCTTACAAAAGCCAGCATGAAATTCACCATGATTTTACACTTTTATCTTACAAAAGTCCAGACACAAAAAACAACTTTTTATCATGTTTACTTTGAAATACGATCGGTACTGCAACTCTCTTCAACGGTTTTCTGACAAATACAAAACAATGTACAGTAACCTCTTACATTAAGGTAGGAAAATGTTGGCTGTTATGAGGAACAGACACCTGGGGCCTCATTTATAAAACATGCGATTTGAACTTGAAGAGTGTGCATACTCTACAATCCACTCCTATATTTATAAAAACAGATTTTGAGGTGGAAAACAGTCCTTGTGGCAAAGAGATGTTTTTTTTTTTTAACGTACGTTCGTTCTCTGAATCACACATATGCACGTTTTAGAAATGATCGTAAGATCAAATGTTGGATGGTTTCTACACAACATTTTATAAATAAGGCCCCTTGTTTCTATTCCTTAAAGTCAACATAAAATCAGAATGGATCTTATTTACGTTCCTGGCCTTATTGAGCATGTTATACGAAGAAGAAACCAACACACTCTCGTGAAAATTCATAACTATTTTATGTTTTGGTGCATTGGTTGCAACTTCGTATGAATTTGCACAATCTTATTCACACGTTTTCATACGATCTGCTTACGCCCCTCTGAGGGTTAGGCTTCGGGGTGGACCTTCATGCTTTTTTCTAAAAATTATAGGTTTTCATCCAATTCAAATTGTTTGAATTCAACACCAATTCACCAAACTGTAAAATAGCTGTTTTCTCATGAGACTGAGTTGAGAAAAACAACAAAAAACGTTCCTTTTCTTCCAGTGTTATTATAATTTATTATGTAGTATTATGTAGTATTAATATAATATAATAGTATTACATACACTATTATAGTATTTGTTAATATTTTGAATACTTTTATTCATTTTATTATTCATACTTATAGTCATTTTTATTGTTTTTTTAGCTTTAATTTCTATTCATTTTCTAGTAATTTTAGTACTTCGACATTTCTAATTTTCATTTCAGTTTTTTAAAATGAAGTTTTTCATCTAATATTCATATTTTATTTTATTTTAGCTGTATTTCAGTTAAAGAAAACATTTTAATTTTTAGTTATTTTAGTTTGAGTGAACAAGTTTCCTTCCTCTTCCATTTCAGCCACCGTAACCAAGGCTTTTTGGACTATACGGTAGCCAATTAGCAATTTAGCATAGCGATATAGGGTGAAATAAACTGGAGGGTAAACTTTCACTTTTCACCATCCAATCGATTCCTGATGGAACACGTTCCTGGATCAACGTTCCAATTCCAATCAACCAATCAGATTTGAGGGACAAGTTTACAGTTTTATGTCAAGTTTAGGCTTAAATCTGTGCTATTCACCTATCATTTCCCTCTGATTTTAGGGATAAGTTATGGGTAAGATTAGGGATTGGGTTGGGACTAAATTTTCAAACAGGAATGTTGTTCCAGGATCAACAAAATATGTTGACTCATCTAACTCGGCAAAATCAGGACGTGCACCAAATCCCGCCCTACTGTGTTTCCTAATATCCTGTATGACTCAGAAATATGTTCCATTGCAAAAGTAAAAGGGCTTGTGAATGTCAATTCTTGTTGACTTTAACCAAAATGTACAGTAGGGACATCTACACCTGGGTTTCAATTAATTCTCTTTCGAGTTGAACCCCAACCCTGTCACAACATCCCTCAAGGATGGTGAAAAAGCAGCTTCGTCTTTGACTTTCTTTCTCCTTCAGTGCTGTCCTGCTCCCGCACGCGAGATGAATTCACAGAATTCATGTTCTTCTCTTCTGAGACTTCAGGGCTTCATCACGCTTGAACCAATGTAAGACATGTCCTCACATCACTTCAGTCAACTTCAGTTCAGGTTGTGAATAAAAAACAAAACATCGAGGAATAATCAACTCTTTTGGTCATACATTAATGCAAATCCCTGACAGATCGATTCATGATAGCAAAGACAGTGTTATTCGCCTAAATGCGTCCAACGTCATTTCCCACGTCTGTCAGGGCTCGCTACCTTCATGCAGACTGTTCACTATTCACATACAGGGTTTCCTAATTTCTAACAGTGTCACATATTAAATACTTCATTTTTTCCCAACTTGCTTCCCAGTTCATGTTCACGTATGTTGTCTCAACGTCACAAACAAATCACAGCTGCACGCTTGAAATCCACCTGGAATGAGGTTCCTCGGTCTGAAACGGGTGCAGGAGGGATTCGCCGTGTGATTTAGATCAGTGTGTCAGGAGCAAACTGTGATCCGGTCCACCAAAGCAGACCTCCACAGACACCCATGATCAGCACCGCCAGAGCGGCTTTGAGCACGGCTCTGGGGTGCCGAGTGAAGTCGGCGGGTCCCATTGTCGCCAGTAGCGCGGTAGTGACCGTGAGAGTGAACGCGATGGAAATTGCCGTGTTGATGGCCACAATCTGACCAAACTTGGCGAAAGGCACGATGACACAAAAAAAGAGTGGAATGGTTGAAATTACCGTAGTGACGGCACTAGAGACTATGGCAACACCCACGTGATTGGCTGCTTCAAGGGTCCGTAGCTGCCGTTTGATGGAGGAGTCCTGTAAGCCAAAGCAGAAGGAATGACACTTGTGAAAACTCTTCGTATTAAAGGATTAGTTCACTTTTAAATAAACTTTTCCTGATAATTTACTCACCCCCATGTCATCCAAGATGTCCATGTCTTTCTTTCTTCAGTCGAAAAGAAATTAAAGTTTTTGATGAAAACATTCCAGGATTAATCTCCTTATAGTAGACTTCAATGGGCACCAAACGGTTGAAGGTCAAAATTAGTTTCACTGCAGCTTCAAATTGTTCAAAATGATCCCAGATGAGAAATAAGGGTCTTATCTAGTGAAACCATCGCTCATTTTCTGAAAAAAATTGAAAATTATATAGGCTTAAACCAGAAATGCTCATCTTGAACTAGCTCTCTTCTTCTTCTTCTCTATTTGAATTCCAGCAGTGTAGACACTGCTAAGCGTAATACTGCCCTCCACAGGCCAAAGTTTGAACTAATTTTTATATGCAATATGCTAGTTCAATAGTATATAAAAATTAGTTCAAACTTTGACCTGTAGAGGGCAGTAATACACTTAGCAGTGTCTACACTGCTGGAATTCTAATAGAGGAGAAGAAGAAGAGAGCTAGTTCAAGATGAGCATTTAAGGTTAAAACATATAATTTTCAATTTTTTTCAGAAAATGAGCGATGGTTTCACTAGATAAGACCCTTATTTCTCATCTGGGATCGTGTAGAACAATTTGAAGCTGCAGTGAAACTAATTATGACCTTCAACTGTTTGGTGCCCATTCAAGTCCACTATAAGGAGAAAAATCCTGGAATGTTTTCCTCAAAAACCTTCATTTCTTTTCAACTGAAGAAAGAAAGACTTGGATGACATGGGGGTGAGTAAATTTATCAGGAAAAGTGTATTTAAAAGTGAACTAATCCTTTAACATTCACCTCACGCAAAAAAAACACTCACCTTGTCTTTTTCTTTCTGTTTCATGACCCTTACTTTGTCTGATAGACCTACTATCTTTTAAATCAAGAAGTGTGAATGGCTCATCATGTTTAGCTGTTTTGCAACTCTTGTCAGCAATTAAATTCACAATACTAGAGAGATGTGAAGCTTGAGGAAAGGAATGGTAGAAACAGAGCAGAATATAGGATCAGACGTGTTTATCTCATCAGTATGCTGACATTTCTCCTAGTCACTAGGTTTGTGCTCCGTAATAGCAGGATTTCTCCATAATACTGCAGTCAGAATGAATCAGTGTGTTTACACAATTTTTAGAATTTGTCTTGAATAAAACAGATGTGAGTAAAAGATCCAGGTAGTCATTTAGTAGACTCGGTAAAAACGTCAAGGCACAACCACACCTAAAGGTAGCTATAAATCTAATGATAATAAATGCTTTATTACTGTGTTATAATATAATGCATCAAGTATACCATCATAATCCATTTTTTAAACAGGGCTTCATTAAGTTCTCCGTCTGCTATTGTGTATAATGCCATATAGAATGGCACGTACGACTGCAAACATTTTGCTTTTAATTTAGGAGATGCTGTATTATCCAGGCTAGCTTATAATACACCAATTTAAATGACTTCCCTGGAGCATGCCAGGGTTCAGTGCCAATGGTGGGAGGAAATCCCAGCATCTTAACAGCTGAAGTGATGTCCCAAACTGGGATCCAACCAAGCTTTGGTGTTATGTGCCCAGATTACTACCAATGAAAAGGTCAGGGATGTGAATATAACATAAAACAGTTCCATTTTAACATCACAGGAGATGTTTTCACGCATTTGTTGAGTAATGGATAAGTGTAAATCATACCGAACGGTGATTAGCCAGTCCTGAAGTTTCAGGGTCCCCAGCCAGTAGATAGCCTTCCACTAGATGCAGGCAATAGTCCACCGAAGAGCCCACCAATATGGAGAGAGAAATGGCTTCAACCGCACCCATCTCCCACCCGAGCCAATACATCACCGCCACCACCAGACACACCATACCTGCCAGTGCCAACACACACACGTTATGAAGTCATCTCAAGATTTAAAGAGGACCTAAAAGAGAACTGCATTTCCCGAAGCATCATTAGCCAACTATGGTCGCAAGTTCCTTCGTTACCAACATAGTTCAACGATTTTGTGTTTCTCGAAACCATAGTTCTACGAACATTCGCGCTCAGGCTGTGGTTAGAAGCATAGTTTCTTGTTAAATAGATCATGTTCTTGGGCACAATAAGCAACTTAACATTCAGTACATTCTATATATTTAATTCTATTTAAAAGATAAGTTCACTTTAAAATGAAAATTACCCCAAGCTTTACTCACCTTCAAGCAATCCTAGGTGTGTATGACTTTCTTCTTTCTAATGAACACAATCGGAGTTATATTAAAAAGTATCCTGAAGCATCCGAGCTTTATAATGGCAGTAAACGGGACCAACAAGTATGAAGCTCAAGAAAGTGCATCTATCCATCACACACGGCTCTGGGGGGTTAATAAAGGCCTTCTGAAACGAAGCGTTTGTATAAGAAAAATATCCATATTTAACAACTTATAAAGTAAAACATCTAGCCTCTGCCAGACTGCCTTCCGTATTCAACTTAGCAAGAAGGTGTAACGCCTCTCGCAGTTCAAAACGCTTACACTACATCCTACACCTTCCTTATTCAACTTACGACAAAAGCGAACATCTAGAATAGATTAATTAGCAGAAGTTATTACTCCTCCACCTGTATGTGATGTCATTAAAGGATTAGTTCACTTTCAAAAAATATTTCCTGATAATTTATTCACCCCCATGTCATCCAAGATGTCCATGTCCTTCTTTCTTCAGTCGAAAAGAAATTAAGGTTTTTGATGAAAACATTCCAGGATTTTTTTCATTATAGTGGACTTCAGTTGGCCCCAAACAGTTGAAGGTCAAAATTACAGTTTCAGTGCAGCTTCAAAGGGCTTTAAACGATACCAGACGAGGAATGAGAGTCTTATCTAGCGAAACGATTGGTCATTTTCTAAAAAAAATAAAATAAATTATATACGCTTTAACCATAGACGCTCGTCTTGAACTAGCTCTCTTCTTCTTCTCTATTAGAATTCCAGCAGTGTAGACAATCTGTATATAACAATTAGTTCAAACTTTGACCTGTGGAGGGCAGTAATACACTTAGCAGCATCTACACTGCCAGAATTCTAATAGAGAAGAAGAAGAAGAGAGCTAGTTCAAGACGAGCGTCTATGGTTAAAACGTATATAATTTAATTTTTTTTAGAAAATGACCGATCGTTTCGCTAGATAATACCCTTTTTCCTCGTCTGGTATCGTTTAAAGCCCTTTGAAGCTGCACTGAAACTGTAATTTTGACCTTCAACCGTCTGGAGGCCATTGAAGTCCACTATAAGGAGAATAATCCTGGAATGTTTTCATCAAAAACCTTAATTTCTTTTCAACTGAAGAAAGAAGGACATGGACATCTTGGATGACATGGGGGTTAGTAAATTATCAGGAAATTATTATTTGAAAGTGGACTAATCCTTTAACAACAGCTAGTTCCTGTCTCTATGAAGCCCCACCTTCCGAAAAGTGCAATGTGCTCTGATTGGTCGGCTGGACCAGTGTGTTGTGATTGGTCAACTGCTTTGAGCATGCTACGGAAATGTCACGCTCCTTACCATAACAGTGAGTATATTGTGAAAACTCAAGACTAAAATGGAGGCGTTTCAGGGAGGTCAGTGCTTAATGACATACAGAATAACTCTCTTTGAAGTGACTTTGTGCTTTGTAACTTTGCAGACATTTTTGTGTTCAAACAGCAACATTACACACTAAAATTTTTTAAAAAAAAAGCATAATAAGTCCTCTTTAATCTGCTCAAAAACTCTCTGGTTCTGTTCCCCCTTTTCACTGTTTTTATTCCATCCTCTACTTGAATTCGAGCATCATTGCACATTTTTGAAATCTATTTCCTTGTTTAGTTGGACACATAGAAGTGGGATGATTTTCAGAGTCTCTTTTCATTTCACATAATGTGTATATTCGTTCAGTCTGAGTAATCACTTGCAGTGATAATATTCCCGGCTGAAAGCAAGTTAAATTACGGTCATGACTGGCATATTGTATTAACATATAAATGAGATGGGAATAGAGCTGCACATTTCAAAGGCAATGATTTTCACCATCAGTACATATTACATGAGTCAATTAAATTCAACAGAATGGAAGAAACAGGCATTTGATGGCACCGTCCAAAGGGGGACGCTGCATTTAAGTATCCTCAATGAAAATTAGTTGGTCGTAATAAATGGTGGTAAACTATATCAAAGAGATACAGTAAATCAAACAGCGACTCTCACGCAAACATGTCCAGGTCACATTTCACGCAAAAATAAAATATCCTCTAAAGAAAAAAGTTTTTTGCTTTGTGACTAATTGCTATTATAAACACAGTTGCTTTAATGCATCTGGGTGTCGTCCATTTGATTTTTTTAGGGACCAAGCACTGAAGGTAGAACGTGTATTATTATTCTTCCGTTCTGGAAGTATATGGCAGCCCATAGAACTGCTTGCAGGAAAGTTATGAAATTTGGCACACTGACAGAGTACAGTCTAAACTGTCACCATAGAATATTTGGAGTCTCTAACTCAAACCCTCTAGCACCACCAACTGTCCAAAATTTCACTCATGTTTATATTAATAACTTCTGAACTGTAAGGGCTAGAAACAAAATTCAGACAATTCAATTGCACACATTTTTCTGTCATAAATCATAATTTACGAAATATGAATCAGATCATCTTCAGACCATGCTGACAAAAGGTTATGAAGTAGATTTGTCAAACCGTTTTTGAAAAACGCACAAAAGAATTTTTACATAGCGCTTGCAAAAATAGACGCAAGGCAAAAATAGACAAAAATATTCAAATGCTTATAACTTTAGGTGTGGTCGAATTATTTTCACGGGATTCATCTCCTTAGATTCCTAAATCCTTGCCGAGTCCAACGATACCAAACATGCCAGGCCAAACATCATTGCCTTAATATTTTGTGCAACATGGTGATTTAGCGTTAAAACAACTTTCGACTCGGTGGTGCCATAATAGAACAAAACTACAATACAGTATTATGATATAAAATGCTATACTTTACGAATGCATTGGTGGATCATTACGAAACTCGGTATGTGTCATCAGCACCATAACCTGAATGTACTCAAAAGGTTTCGAGACAGCGCCACCTTGTGGTCAAATATTATAATGAAAATGTTTTTTAAAAAATGCTGATAGCTTTTGATTAATTTAACACTGGTCTTAATAGATTCCTTGGGTCATGCCGAGAACATAGATACTAGGGGTGCAACAGTTCTCGGTAAAAAAATCGAACCGTACGGTTCTCCACTTACGGTTCGGTACGCACTTGCACCACGGTCCATCTCGAATGACGGCGCATCTATTGGTTAATATGGTTTGTTTAATATAGCAACGTGGAAAACAGACAGACAGAGTTTAGATAATGTATGTTTCAGTCGATGGATGCGCAAAACGTTACAACGATAATCAAAAAGCGTGGACAAAACAGTCACACTTTGTAAACTGTTAACTGCGAGTGCCGTATGCTCTAATGTCCGGTCATTTAAACCGTCATCACCCGGTGATGATAGCGCGCGAGCGCAGGTGAGACCTGAACAGCACACGTTGCTATCTGTGTTTAAACCAAACTAATTTAAGCTTTGCTGATTTAAACCTTCAAGAACAAGACGTGAAAGAGAACTCGCGCGCGCTGTGAGAAGATTTGTGTGCACTCATCCGAAGCGCGCACACGCTTATTTAAGTCAGGGCGCAAATACTGAGTTCTCTTTCAAGTCTTGAGCTTCAGCGGACAAATTCATACAAAAATGATGTCAACATGCCCGTCTTGGCGAGTATCCTAGCAAACATAGTCGGTTATGTCTTAAGTGAACGTATAATAGTCGAGAACGCATGTGTAACAGTATATGTACTGGATCGTGCATGTCTTAAAGGGAAAAAACTATTCCTGCTGCCTGTGTTTTTAACGTTAAATCAAACAACAAATAACAAAGAAATCACTCACTGCTCTTAACTGAATAGTTTTTGTAACTTCAATAATGATTAATCTTTATTTATTTTATACAGTAAAGATAATATGCAGTGTTATTTTATATTTGATTACTTTATCCATTTTCTGTACCTGAAAACTACTGTTAGATACCTGAAAAACCTGAAAAGCACTATTTTATTTGAATATTTGCTTTATTGTACTTATTTGTGATGTTGCTTGTAGTTTGATTGTTTGTTCTTATTTTCTTTATTTTTATTTGACAGTAGTCCTATTTTCCCTAAACATAGCACATACCGAACCATACCGAAACCATGAACCTAAAACCGTGATACGAACCGAACCTCGAACAATTTGAACCGTTGCACCCCTAATAGATACCAGTGGTGCCATAGTTGGCCTAACTTGCTGTCCACCATTTTGATTTTATTTTTAAAAATACTTTTTCGAGCTTCTCCTAGACCGTTAGTATGATTTTTACCAAATTTGAGTCTGATAATCTTCAGACCATGTCGGCAAAAAGTTATGGATTTTGTCACAAAACAAAACATTTTTTTCGTGAGGCATGCTAAAATGTTGTTACTTGCTTGTTGTTGCAGCTGGTCTGACGCTCCCAGCCATGTTGGCATGGCTTATTGTGCTCTTTGTGCTTGGCCCCGATATTTGCTGCTTGCAGCTATATATATATATACAGTGGGTACGGAAAGTATTCAGACCCCCTTACATTTTTCACTCTTTGTTATATTGCAGCCATTTGCTAAAATCATTTAAGTTCATTTTTTTTCCTCATTAATGTACACACAGCACCCCATATTGACAGAAAA
>RJVU01028295.1:2658736-2749276 GCA_003731715.1 Anabarilius grahami
TGTGGAAGTCTGTGAAAGAAAAAGTGACTAACTCTTAATCATTAAAGTTTTTGTAAAATAAATATCAATCTAAAAGTTGGTGTTAAAATATGGCAATAATTGTGTCATTCATTAAAATATTTAATAGTTCTCACTACAGAGACATGGTGATTTGTCTATAATGTTTTAAATATAATTCACGAGTTTGTGTGCCCATATAATCTTAGCGTAAGTGTTAAACAGATTTGGCTTGCTGTCTGCTATAGAGGGGCTCGGAAAGAATATCCTACTCGAGCTCCGATTGCCCCCCTATAACAGGCAAAATATAAGTACAAAAGGAGGAGAAAGGGGAGGAGGAGGGATGCCAAAAGAACTAACAACAGGAAGAGGTAAGATGCTGGTTTTATACCTCGGTATTAATTGGAAGATTAGATGGGCGTACTCCTCCCGAAATTACGTTTATTAACTTCACTAATTGCTTCAGGGACATATAATAAATATATAAAAGGCATCAAAATGATCAGAATATTTCATAGCAGTTGTCTACTTCAGCACATGAAGGTTCACTGTTATGTTCTTTCACTTCATAATCCTCATTTTGAGTTACTTTATTATAATGAAAATTAACATTTTTTGTAATTTCAGAGCTGATGGAAGTGAAGGAGGAGAGTGAAGAACTGAGTGAAGTGGAGGAGGAACATCATGACAAACCTGGAGAAAAACCGTTGAGTCGCTCAAAGACTGAAAATACATTTTTAAAGAAAAGAGCCAAGAAATCTACAACCTGCACTCAGTGTGGAAAGAGTTTCTCAACCAAACAACATCTTGAGATTCACATGAGAGTTCACACAGGAGAGAGACCGTTCACATGTGATCAGTGTGGGAAGAGTTTCTCACAAAAAGGAAATCTTAAGAGTCATATGAAAGTTCACACAGGAGAGAAGCCACACACATGTGATCAATGCGGGAACAGCTACAGTCAATCATCATGCCTTAAAGAACACATGATGATCCACACTGGAGAGAAGCCATTCACATGTCATCAATGTGGGAAGAGTTTTACAACAAAACAAAGTCTTGAGATTCACAGTACAGTTCATACAGGAGAGAATCCGTCCGCATGTAATGAATGCGGCAAAACGTTTCTCTGGGCATCAAACTTGAAGAGACACCTGAGAGTTCATACAAAGGAGAAGCCACATTCATGTTCTGTGTGTGGAAAGAGTTTTTCACAGCTGCAATATTTACATGCACATGAGAAAACACACACTGGTGTGAGAGAGTACATGTGCTTTGAGTGTGAGAAGACTTTTATTTCAGCTGAACATTTAAAACTGCACCAGAGAATTCACTCTGGAGAAAAACCTTACAAGTGTTCACACTGTGACAAGAGATTCAGTTGTTCATCATCTCTGAAAACACACGAGAGGATCCACACTGGAGAAAAACCTTACAAGTGTTCACACTGTGACAAGAGATTCAGTTGTTCATCAAATCTGAAAGCACATGAGAAGGTCCACAGCAGAGAGAAGCCGCACATGTGTGATCAGTGTGGAAAGAGTTTCTCTTTTAAAAATCAGCTGAAGATACACATGAAGATCCATGCAGTGGAGAAACCACATCACCACAGTCTGAAATCACGATAAGTAGTTCATCTTTATGTGCTGAGCAACAAAGTAGTTTCCTTAGAGGCAGAATAAGCGGCAGGACAGTTTGGTGGTTGCTTAGTGTCTGCTTGAAAATCTGAATCTTCTCCTGAAACTACAACAGAACGATCAAATCGATCAAACAGACTGTATGGATTCTTCCCTTAAGGTCATTGTGACAAACTAGTGACTTACACTTAGTGAACAAACTGCCATGTTTCTATTATTGTCATTTACAACATAACAATAAAACAACCTACAACTGACTATTAACTTGTTGCTCCTCTTCATTCGTTCCATGATAAATCTCCCACCATTTCCCATCATCATTCCTTTGATCTTCTGCATTAGTTCTTGTACCTGAATGTCTGATTTACTCTTGATCTTGAAACAGTAAAATCATCCTCCACATTCAGTCAACAGCACAATCTTTCAGTTTTAGATGTTCATCAATGCCTGTTCCAGATCCTCTAGTTCATCTCCATGTGTGAACAGAATCATGTACTTCTGAACTTCAGGACCAAATAAACACTTCCAAATCCAAGTTCCTCTAGAGGAATGGTGAGCAGAACTGAACTGAGACCTGCTGAACAACCAGAGACCAGCTGCTCTTTCATCATCTCCAGCTGCTCTTTATTCAGATCTGGATCCAGTAGATCTGGAGAAATAATCACATGCACCTGCTTTTCTCCCATCTGTGTTTTACCATCACACACTTCAGACTCATGCTCTTTAAACCTGGTATCTCCCAGTATAGTGTTTCCAGATTAGCTTTTCCCAGAACCATTTCTGTCCATTAGAAGATTCCGGATCGCTGGATTATCTGGATGGGAGTTGGTCTCGGAAATGTCTGAAATAAAAACATGGAACATGGGATTTAAGTTAATGTCATTCTTCTCACTGGAGGTCAAGAGTAAGAAAAGAAAATGTCTATGTTTCACAATCAAACATAAAATATTGTTTTTTTAGGTGTGTAAATGAGTCTTAAAACAGAAGCATGTGAACTTTATATCCACTGGAATAAACAACTGCGATCATTTAAAAAAAAACTATATATTAAGGTACACTCTCAGNCGGAGTAAAATTTTGATGTAATTTTCTTTGGCTGCAATATTTATTTATTTTTTCTGTGATATTTTTGGGGTTGAAATTATATACTAACAAAAATAATATTAATAGTTAATATTTGTAGTGTACAATGTTTGCAAAGGTATAACATACCCAGAATGCTCAGCAGGATTGGCAGCAGCAGAAGTGGATGTGCAGTAAACACAGCTACTGATGCGATGCAGATGGCAAGTGACAGCAGGAGACTGTAGAGGGCGCTCTCTACACCTACAGTCAAGGGGTAGTGCATAAAGAGGAGTTCAGGGAGGGAGTCAGTCCATGGTAAATTAAATATAAATAGAGAATCTGAATGCAGATTCATTATTGTCAATTGTTGAGAGTGAGGTTAATGAGCACTCATGTTAATGATGTCTGCGCATCAGACTAATCGCTCTTAAATTGCTCATTTATTCAAGGAGAGCCATTTTTATCAAAGCTGGTTTCTGTCTATGCCATGTTCTATTTTTGCTCTCTTGCCTATAATTTCCATGAAGATCTGTTTCCAGTGTTGGCAGGTCTGGAAGCCTCTTCTCAAGGCAGACGACGCTGGGAGTGATGCAAGCTGCTTCTGCAGGAAGCTCTCCCATTGGAGGAAATCAGAGTGAGTCTGAAACGAAGACTTTCCCTTGTAGGTGGTCTGAATCATAGAGACAATGAGAAAGAGTGGCATAAAAATGCTTAATAACCTGGAGTTCGAAGTCAAGTTATAAAAATGATGCTGCCACCAGTGTTGGGGGTAACGCATTACAAGAAATGTGCATTACATAATCAGATTACTTTTTTGATAAAACAAGTAACGCATTACTTTAAAAAAAGGAACTCAAAAATTAATTTGCAAATTTTAAAGTAATCTATGTTACTTTTTTAGTTGAATTCATTTGCTCAAAAATTTTTTTAAACTATACTGAATTAAAATTCTCTCTCTTCTCCATAACGTAGTCACTTAGACATGCGCAATCATGTGTGCATGAAGTGCATTAAATATTTCATTATGTCAGGGTTTTACAGACGGGTTTGTGAAAGAACTGCAGGGGGTTCATGAATTTAATGTAAAGCTATTAAATAATTATATCATAAAAATGTAAAATTAAATAATAAATATTGTAATATATATAATATAATTAATAATAATTGTAATAAAATTAAAACAATCAAAATAAACACTTACTAAAAAAAATTTTAAATATGTATATATACAGTGGTATGCGAAAGTTTGGGAACCCCTTGCAGAATCTGTGAAAATGTGAATAATTTTAACAAAATAAGAGAGATCATACAAAATGCATGTTATTTTTTATTTAGTACTGTCCTGAGTAAGATATTTTACATAAAATATGTTTACATATAATCCACAAGACAAAAAAGTAGCTGAATTTATTCAAATATCTCCGTTCAAAAGTTTGGGAAACCTTGATTCTTAATACTGTGTGTGGTTACCTGGATGATCTATGACTGTTTTTATGTTTTGTGATGGTTGTTCATGAGTCTCTTGTTTGTTCTGAGCAGATAAACTGAACTCTGTTCTTCAGAAAAATCCTCCATGTCCTGCAGATTCTTCAGTTTTCAAGGATTTTTTATTGACTTAATTTTATTATTGACCTAACTTATTAACTTAAAATCACAGGGGGTACACATAATATTTGTGTTTGTCAGGAGCTGATTAGATATGCAATGTTGCAGAGCTGAGAAAACATGAAGTGAAATGATTTCTGTAAATGCAGTGATCAGATGGTGTGTGGGTCTCAGTTTTCAGTGATAGTCACATGACTAGTGGTTGGTCTGTGAGCGATTCCACAAACCTGAAAGACCTTCTGAATGTATCTAAACAGTAGGCTTTTTTAGAAAAGAAAATTTAAAAGATAAAAAATAAGTAGTAGGGGGAATCAATGAATTATGAATAATTTACTGCTATTGTAAGAATAACATAATCATGTAATCAAAAAAAGTAACTGTAGTCTGATTACAAGTTTTTTTTTATATATATATATTATATAATCTAATTACAATTAATACATTTTTGAAATCTGATTATGTAATCTATATTACATGTTATCAGTTACTACCCATTACTGATTGTAAATGTGTTTTTAAAAGTAACACAAAAGTAGCATAAAGCAATAGTAAATTTCCCCAACACTGGCTGTCACACTCTCTAAAGCTGCTTTTCCACCTAAATTACCCAGAACAATTTGTCCCAGGAACTTTGTTCCCTCCAGACCAGGTCTGAAGTACAGTGAAATTAGTCCGGTGACGTAGAACTGCGCGCGACTTTCCAGTTCCCACTGGATTTCGTCCTCTGCATATAAGCTTAATAAAGCCTGAACCTCATTGTCTCTCCATCAGTCTTATTTTTAAACTCCATTGTAGAGATATCAAAGGTGCCGAATTTTTTAAATTTAACACTTTGAGCACTGTTAAGCAGATTCGTAAAGACCATTGTGGCCATTGTTGGCCATTGTGTTGACGCGGTCCTCAGATATGTCTGTGATTGGCTACAATGATCAATGCACGGGAGTATTTAAAAGCACACGGAAGTGTTTGAATTTTAAAGCGTTTTGAAAGTGGGAGTGTTTGAAAGCAGGCCTGCTCTCGTGTGTATCTGTGCAAGCGCTTGGTGAAGAGCATCATTGATGTCTATTTACAACATGTTTTTGAAGTGTTGATCATTGAAGCCAATTACAGATATCTGATGAGCGCATGAACACAATGGCCAATCAGAGGTGTTTACGAATCCACTCAACAGCACTCAAAGCGTCACATTTTTTAAATTTCAGTACCGACTTGGTACCAAAGTCAGTACTTTTGCAAACTGTGCCCAAGTCCCACCCCCGAAAGTTCCTGAACTTTGAAAAAGT
This sequence comes from Anabarilius grahami, assembly GCA_003731715.1. Taxonomy (NCBI): domain Eukaryota; kingdom Metazoa; phylum Chordata; class Actinopteri; order Cypriniformes; family Xenocyprididae; genus Anabarilius; species Anabarilius grahami. The sequence goes on from RJVU01028295.1 coordinate 2,664,324, forward strand.
ACTACCTCGCGAACAGGGACTTTCTGAGGGGGAAATTTTTACCCAGAACTTCATTTAGACCCTGATCCCACCCCAAAGTCCCTAGTTCCTGCGGTAGAAAAGCGGCTTTTAAGGGCAAAAAAGCACCATAAAAGTAGACTCAACAACATTTTTGGGTGAACTATTGAAATGCAGTAGTGAACTCACTGATTCAAAAGCCATAGAGATCCAGTGCACTCTACCGCCCTGCATGCCAACTGCACCATGGGATAGCTGGCCAGGTAAGAGGTTGGGCTCAGGAAGAGAGTGACACTCCGGGTGAAGTAAGGGCAGAATGGATGTGAGGCTGTTTCCTGAAAGAGAGAAACAGGACGTGGTAAAACTGTGGCCGATTGAAAGGGTATTTCAGAAGAACTCGTGGACGATTCTCCCTCACCTGATGGCAAACACTGAGCTCCACCAGGCTTCACCAGCTTGGTATTGGCACTGATGGCTTTGCACAGCTTGCACAAGTGCCCGATCTCATTAAACACATCAAAGTCTGGATCAAAGATCACACTGCCCTTTGAGGGGGAGGAACGTCAATAATCATTCAATTAATAATTCATAAATCAGCTTCAAAGGAAAACAATCAATGTACAGACTGAGACCACATAAACAACATGCAAATAAACAAAACGTTTTTTGAACATTTGAGTTAAAACGATAAAGAAATAACCCTGTAAATAAAAGTCCTAAAAATCTATTTTTTAAATAGAACCGTTTAATTAACTTTTAGACAAAATGTTTAAAAAATCTATTAAAAAAAGTTTTTGTTGAGTATCATATTTGATTTTATGGCTCCTATAGTACAAACCCGATTCCAAAAAAGATGGGACACTGTACAAATTGTGAATAAAAAAGGAATGCAATAATTTACAAATCTCATAAACTTATATTTTATTCACAATAGAATATAGATAACATATCAAATGTTGTAAGTGAGACATTTTGAAATGTCATGCCAAATATTGGCTCATTTTGGATTTCATGAGAGCTACACATTCCAAAAAAGTTGGGACAGGTAGCAATAAGAGACCGGAAAAGTGAAATGTACATATAAGGAACAGCTGGAGGACCAATTTGCAACTTATTAGGTCAATTGGCAACATGATTGGGTATAAAAAGAGCCTCTCAGAGTGGCAGTGTCTCTCAGAAGTCAAGATGGGCAGAGGATCACCAATTCCCCCAATGCTGCAGCGAAAAATAGTTGAGCAATATCAGAAAGGAGTTTTTGTCAGAGAAAAATTGCAAAGAGTTTGAAGTTATCATCATCTACAGTGCATAATATCATCCAAAGATTCAGAGAATCTGGAACAATCTCTGTGCGTAAGGGTCAAGGCCGGAAAACCATACTGGATGCCCGTGATCTTCGGGCCCTTAGACGGCACTGCATCACATACAGGAATGCTACTGTAATGGAAATCACAACATGGGCTCAGGAATACTTCCAGAAAACATTGTCGGTGAACCCAATCCACCGTGCCATATGTCGTTGCTGGCTAAAACTCTATAGGTCAAAAAAGAAGCCATATCTAAACATGATCTAGAAGCGCAGGCCTTTTCTCTGGGCCAAGGCTCATTTAAAATGGACTGTGGCAAAGTGGAAAACTGTTCTGTGGTCAGACGAATAAAAATGTATAGTTCATTTTGGAAAACGGGGACACCATGTCATCCGGACTAAAGAGAACAAGGACAACCCAAGTTGTTATCAGCGCTCAGTTCAGAAGCCTGCATCTCTGATGGTATGGGGTTCCATGAGTGCGTGTGGCATGGGCAGCTTACACATCTGGAAAGGCACCATCAATGCTGAAAGGTATATCCAAGTTCTAGAACAACATATGCTCCCATCCAGATGTCATCCCTTTCAGGGAAGACCTTGCATTTTCACCCATAGAAAACATTTGGCGCATCATAAAGAGGAAGATGCGACAAAGAAGACCTAAGACAGTTGAGCAACTAGAAGCCTGTATTAGACAAAAATGGGACAACATTCCTATTCCTAAACTTGAGCAACTTGTCTCCTCAGTCCCCAGACGTTTGCAGACTGTTATAAAAAGAAGAGGGGATGCCACACAGTGGTAAACATGGCCTTGTCCCAACTTTTTTGAGATGTGTTGATGCCATGAAATTTTAAATCAACTTATTTAAAATTATATATTTTCTCAGTTTAAACATTTGATATGTTATCTATGTTGTATTCTGAATAAAATATTGAAATTTGAAACTTCCACATCATTGCATTCCTTTTTTATTCACAATTTGTACAGTGTCCCAACTTTTTTGGAATCGGGTTTGTATGATGAGAATATGAAGCTCAGACTCGAGGAAAAAAAGTAGCAAACTAAGCTCAATATTCAATTTGGTGAAGTTGCTGATATTTATATGGCCAAAAAGGAAGATACAATTCTGAAAGCTTGTAATGTAAATCAATAAAATCTTTATAACAGTATGTAAGGTGATAATTAAATGCTTTGTTTTATGATCAAAGCTCTGTAGCTCTGTAGTTTGTATTGTGGGGGCAAAACATATAATGCAATCTATAATGATGACTGAGAGATAAACAAATAAACCTTCCTCAAAAGCCTGAAGATCATATTTTATATTCACACACAAAAAAAAGATGGATGGATAAACAAGTAAACCTAAGTTGTTTCAGTCCAGTAAGTGTTCGTCTTTAAATATTACTAACAATATTAACGTTATTCTTATGTTTACTTTATAAAAATCAGTAAAAATTTCACAGCACATGGACACGCGAACCACGACCTGAAGGGGGACGTTTTTAAAATTACACTAAAAGGCCTTTTAAAAAGTCTAAAATATCAATTAGATGACAGAAGGCATGTAGTAGATTATGTGCAACAGGTTATTCAGCAAAGCTTTGATCGGGTTTATAATTAAGACATCTTAGAAATCTGTGCATCAAATATGATACAGTAGGCTTTATAAGGTTCTAGATCAAAAAATTCCTTAGTAAATTTGTGACTGATATAAAATAAGTCATTTTTCATTTCTGCACTCAGTGTAAATAGTTTAATTCTGTCTTACCAGGTCTCCAATAACATGGTTGTCTGAGCGCTGAGTGCGGTTGACTCCCAGTATGCCGAACACCACGAACACCATGGCACCGGTGTCCACTAGAGGGCGCACTGCTGGTTTTCCACATTCACCTCCACTGCAGGGGTTAAAGCCTGATGTCCTGGAGATCTTAATCTGGGTAGGAGCTGAGCAGATATAGAAGATGTGTCTGATACTTCACAAAGAAAGAACAACTGGCAAACTATCATAAAAGAAAAGTATCCAGCATCTCCTGCAGAAGTTTGGGGCATATCGAAAGGAATATTGATTCTTTCACAGCCATGAATCTACTTTTTTTTGAGAATCCAATATTTTTGCAAGAAAAACAGTACATTTTAAATGTGTATATCTGCCATCTGTTTGTCAACTACCCATTTTAAACAGATCTCGGTAGGAGATATTTCCAGGTTACTTATAAGGTCACTCAAGTGTAGACCCTTGTGAAAAAGAAGTACACTTTAGCATACTTTTAATAAGAGTTTTTACTGCAGAAAAAAATATACTTTAAAAGAATATACTGAAATGCAAACTGAATGTAATGTTTTCAGACACTTAAAGGATTAGTTCACTTTGAAATGAAAATTAGTCCGAGCTTTATTCACCCTCAAGCCATACTAGGTGTATATGACTTTCTTCTTTCTGATGAATATAATCGCAGAAATATTAATAAATATCCTGATGCATCTGAGCTTTTTAATGGCAGTGAACGGGATCAATGAGTATGAGCTGAAGAAAGTGTCTCCATCCACATCCATCCATCATAAACATACTCCACACGACTTCGGGGGATTAATAAAGGCCTTTTGAAGAGAAGCAATGCGTTTGTGTAAAAAATATCCATATTTAACAAGTTATGAAGTAAAATATGTAGCTTCCGCCAGACCACCTTCTGTATTTAAGTTACGAAGAAAGTGTAAACTGGTGTCACGTCAGTTACTCTTTTTCCGTAAGCTGAATAGGGAAGGCGGTCTGGCGAAGCTAGATATTTTACTTCATAACTTGTTAAATATGGATAATTCTTTTTACACAAATGCATCGCTTCACTTCAGAAAGCCTTTATTAATCCCCCGGAGTCGTGTGGAGTATGTTCATGATGGATGGATGTGGATGGAGACACTTTCTTCAGCTCATACTCATTGATCCCGTTCACTGCCATTAAAAAGCTCGGATGCGTCAGGATATTTATTAATATTTCTGCGATTATATTCATCAGAAAGAAGAAAGTCATACACACCTAGTATGGCTTGAGGGTGAATAAAGCTCGGACTAATTTTCGTTTTCATTTGTAGTCCTTAAACAGAGAATTCTTTAAAAGAAAATATCTCCGTTTGCATTGAACTTTCAGTGCTGTAACTTTGTAAATGTTGTTTATGCTCAAGCAGCAACATCACACACTAACTAAAGTTAAAAAAGTGAAATCGCAATGAACCACCCCTTTAAGTACTACAACATGCTTCTTTCCGTGTTGGTGTCATCACTAACTCTAAAATTTACATAAACCCCGCCCCTGAGAACACGCAACAAAGAGTCTCTCCATCAGTGTCCGACTCCGTTTAGAACATAAAAGGCTGAACAGTTTCTGACATTTTCAGTGAGTCTGAGGTAATCGGAGCTGCTAACGTGAGCTCTTGAAACTCCGCCCTCTTCTTGAGAGCAGCAGCTCATTTGCATTTAAAGGGACACACACAAAAACGGAGTGTGTTTGCTTACCCTTAAAAAAATTGACAAATTTAACATGCTATAAAAAATTATCTGTGGGGTATTTTGAGCTAAAACTTCACATACACACTCTGGGAACATCAGAGACTTATTTTACATCTTGTAAAAGTGGCATTATAGGTCCCCTTTAATGCGACACAAGACAATTTACCAATTTACACCCTCTACAAAACGTGGAAAAGTCAGTAAATATTCATCTGTGAGACTGTGACATTTAACATTTTGGCTTTCATCACTATTTATGTTTGTCTTTCTACTGAAAAAATATTAACACAATTAGTAACTTTAAGGAGTAACGCAATATTGTAACGCATTACTTTTAAAAGTAACTTTCCCGAACACTGCATAACAAACTTCAGTTAAAATGATAATCAAGTACTTTACACGTGCTTTAGTATGTTAGTAAACACATCAAAAAATTTACTTAAAGCATGACAAAACATGATTAAAAATGTACTTTAAGGTAAGACTTTTAATTTGACATTATTATAAAGTGCACCTTTTAAAAGCATACATAAGTGTCATTAAAGTGCACATTCAGTTAAGCAAGCACACTTCTTTTTCACAAGGGGATGTTCTACCACAGGGGCATCTAAACTCGGTCACTGTCATGCAGAGTTTAGCTCCAAGCCATTTAAACACACCTGAACCAGTTAATCAAGGTCTAATTAGGCATACTAAAAACTTTCAGGCAGGTGTGTTGAGGCAAGTTGGAGCTAAACTCTGCAGGACAGTGGCCCTCCAGAATGAGTTTGGACACCCCTGTTCAACCACAAGCTTAAATTATACGTACAACTTCAAATACATTTAAAGACGCCCACGTACCAGCAGGAAGTGGGGCGTAGAAGCTGCCCTGAGTGGGTCCATCAGGCCCAGAGCTGAACACACACCCCGGCGGCCCGTCACACACACGACTGGGATACGGGCTGATGGTGTGTTGGGCAAAATAGAGCTTTCTGTCAAAAACATACACAAACAGGAGATCAATTACTGGATTATTATTATCCCTGATCATTTTCAGGCATTTGTTCAAATGGGGCACATACAGGGTTAAATGTTGCACCGTTGAGAAGCAATAAAAATGATTTCAATCAGTCACGGCTCATCTGTGAGCATCACGTGTCCCCCCTCACACTCGCCTGCTGTGTTGCTGCTCAACCGAAGCCACGTAGAAATCAAACTCTGATCTCCAGCGACGGCCTCCGTCACATGACCGCAGTGTAAGCATCCAGCGAGGGCGGGGGTGATAGGCGTGAGACACACACACGGTCATCCGCGTGCTGAAGTTGCTATGGGGACTGCTGTAGGCCTGTTACCGTGACAACACATCGATCAGTGTTTGTCAGCTCAGATGGAATGGGGCTATAAGGGCAATTGAAGCGTGCTGAGGTGATACGAACACACGGCTGCGCAAATTCCTCCGAGGATGATGGAATTCCGAGGCGTCGCATTAGATTGCATATACTGAAAGCTTTGTTTTTTCACCGAGGCATTAGCAAACAGGCAGTAATGGTTTTTGTCTGTGTAGTGAAGGTATTAAGCACATTTTCCAGCCATAATTATGTTTTCAAGAAAATGGCTTATCACAGCTGTCTCGCGACAACTGTTTGTGCTTGTATAAACCGAACTTGTTTCCTTTTCTTTGCTTAATGGAGAATATTCAACCGGCAGTCATGCGAGCCTCTGTGTGTAAATGTTTGCCAGAGTAAGGCAAAAACAAATAGTTGGCTTTTTTCCAATTAATTTGTGTGAATATGAATTGTATTGATCACGGCTTACGGGATGTTGAACTGGAATGACAGGAAGAAGAATTTACTGCAATTCAGAGAAATTCAACAGTTGCACAACAGACAAATTTCATTAGTTAAGGCCAGTTCACAGCAAGGACGATAAAGGTAAAGATATATCATTTTTCTGAATATAAAAGAACATTACCCTTGGAATCACTTATACGCTAATATAGTTTTCATTATAGTTATCTATATTGTTATGGTTCTTGGTGTGAACGGGCCTTTAAACAGTGGGCAATTAAATAATTATTAAATAAAATGATTAATTTCACTAATTATTCCCTTATGTAAAAATAAAAAAAAACAATTCTCAACTGATCAGATTTATTTCAATACTGTAAAAATATTAAATAAACCCATAAAACCCATAAAAGGTTTTGTTTTTGCCACACAAAATGTTCACCACCTTGTTTTCCGATTCAAATTTTTAATAAAAAATATCAAAATTTGAATCTGTGTTTATATTACATAAATTAGTAAAATGAAAGTTATAATTAAATATAATATAAAATTAATATGTACAAATACAAATTTGCTTCAAGCATTGGTTATTTACCAGAAGAATGTAATGTTTTAACAAAAGTCCTTATGTTGAGTGTTTTTATTGTTAATTAAAAACTAAAACTTATAAAAAATAATTTTCATTAATTGAAATAAACCTGAAATTAAACAATGAAAAACTTCAAATGATGAAAAACTTTGTTGCCTTGGCAACTGAAATAAAAGTTTCAGCAATAAAATTAAGTAAAACTGAAATAAAAATAAATTAAAGCTAAATATAAATTTAAAACTAAAAATATAGCTGCAAGCAGCAATTAAAGGGTCAAGCACAAAAAAGGCATGATGAGTTATGCAAGCATTGCTGGAGCATCAGACCAACTGCAACAATGAGTAAATAAAAACATTTTAGATGATTTTAGTCAAAATGGCTGAAAAATCTTTAGTAACATGACTTAATTGCTTATCACTTTCGACCAATAGGTGGCGTTGTAACCAAATTGATGTGATGTGATCAGTGTGGGGTGACAATGACGCACACAAAGCCTTGTAGAGATACAGCCTCAAGAGTCATTTTGGCATCATGCCATCAACTTTGTTAATGCGTTAAACGATAACGATTTATATGGTATATCAATATGAAATACCATTACTTTTTGCTGGCATTGATCTGATTCAGAAAAAGTAGGTTTTAAGCCGTTTTTTCTTTTAGAAAAAGTAGGTTTTCAAGGAAATTCAAAATGGCGGACAGCAAGTTCGACCAACTATGGCATAATTGGTATCATTGTTCTCGGTACTACTTAAGGAATCTATCAGGAAAATAAATGTCTTTAATTTTCAATCAAATAAGCAAAATAAATCAAAAGCATTTATTAAATTTTTTGAGTACCTTCAAGGCATCATGCCGAACACACATGCCGAGTTTTGTAATGCTACGCCAATGCGTTCATGAAATATAGCATTTTGCGACAAAATTCAAAAAGGCAGACAGGGAAATTAGATATTGTTCGACTTGGCATGCCACCCCAAATCTAAAGAGACTTGATTTTTGGTCAAACTATTCAGAAGTTATAAGCAAAAATAGCCATTTTTCATATCTTCTGACCACTAGGTGGCACTGTGCAGGTACCCTCAGGAATAGCCTTAGATAAAGCCTCACGTCCACTTACTCTTTTTACTTGAGTGTACTCTTTGTCAAATTTGTTTGCAAATTATTCAAGAATTAGCTTGAATTCCATTACTTTTTGTTGGCATGGTCTGAAGATGATATTATTTGATTTTCATGAAAATCAAAGCAAGGGTCCAGGAGGAGCCCGAAAAAGTAGGTTTTTCATAAAATTCAAAATGGTGGAAAAAATGTAATGATGGAAAATTAGGGCATAGGGTGAATTCGGTGCTTTGCCCCTAATAATAAGAACACTAACGGATACAATAGGTGCCTACGCACGTTCTGTGCTTGGCCCCTAATAAAATTACAAAAGCACTTAACAAAATTACTAGCTTTTAATGTAGAATTAAATTAATTTTCCAGGAATTTAAACATACCAGTGTTATTTTAGTCATATTTAGATTGTAAATAATACAAAAATAACACTGTTATGTTTAAATTCCTAGTTAATTTAATTCTACTTTCTTAAATTCCAAATACCTTTGTGCATCCTATTTGCCTCAATTCAAATTTAACTCATTTTCAGGAACAGAAATGGAATTTAAAGGCATTCTCAATTCTCTTCTGAATGGAATGCAGTCCTGGTGTTTTTTGGTGTCTGTGTGAATGAGTGTGGCCATACAGACCTGAAAGAATGGCACATCCCCGTGCCCAGCCGATGATGCTTGCCAGGGTGCAGGTACACTGGCACTTAGTGAATAGCGATATAGAGGAACAGCAGAGCCCATCTCCAGTTTAAACACATAGACAGTAAGGAGACCACCTGCAGAATTGTAAAAGAGACTTCTTTCAAAAACGTTAAAAAATCATAACTTCTAAAGTAATGTTTTTTGTGAAAACTTGTTCAACTGACAACCCTTGACCCTATAGGCCGTATACATTAGGATGGGAATGAGTCTTCCTTTCTGTCAGTGGATGTATATAAATAATGGAGTGCATTTGTTTGCATTTTATTTTGGGATTTCACGGGAGAAGAATTGTATGTGTGAGAGCTGTGTGTGCCTCATAAAAACAGTGATGTTTTATATGTTGCCCATGAAAGGGTCCTCCAAAAAATGTTTTATGACTGGTAAGGGGACGATTCAAAGTGAAATATCCTCAACCAGATACTGCAGCCACTGTTCAAGGAGGAGAGACTGCATAATAACAGACTTTATAGACTTCAAAAAGCCATTGCTGTGAAAAGAACATCCAAACTTTTGTTTTCAAAGCACATTAAGTTCATTAGGTTAATTAATTGTGGCAATATAGCCAGAAATTTATTGCACTTTGTAATATTATGCAGACAATTTCTAAAGTTACTGTCAAACTAAAACCAGATTGCAACTGATTTCTAGCTGTTTACTACTTGTTATGCGATATACACTTTAAATATACCAAGATGGTGCACTCATATTACTATGAATGGGAGAAAGTGCAACACACAATATGGCGGAATAAGTGCCAATCACCAGTTTGTAAAGTCAATCAAGTTTTCTAAAATAGAGGCAAATAATGTGTGAAAGTATACATATAATAGACCCATGCTATGCCTTTGTGTGTAAAGATGGCAATTTTTAAGCATGACTGATTGGATTTATATGAAATGGTAACACTTTACAATAAGAGTTCATTTGTAACATTAAATAAGGTTAATAAAAGTATTGTTCATTTTTTATTTCAACATTTAAATTTTTATATTTTAATGATGTCTCTTACATTAGTTATAAAGCACTATGAATTAACATGAACGATCAATGTATAATTATTATATTAGTATTTTTTAATTCAAAGAAACAAAATGTAAGAAAGAGTTCAAACTAAACACAATCTTGCTGCTCAAACTGTGTATAGATCCATTTTTAATAATATTTTTTGCTCCTTTTGTTTTTACTTGTACTGTTTCAATACATTTAATATCAAAAAAATACTTTTCGTACTTAAGTACAAAAAATATCACATATTTTAAAACTTTTACTCAAGTAATATTCTAAACAGTGAATTTAATTTCTACCAAAGTCATTTTCTGGTAAGATATCTATACTTTTACTCAAGTATGGTTTTCGAGTACTTTATACACCACTGGAATAAGGTCTGCAACATTCGAACACCGTGTCTACACCCGGCATGGACACATTAAAGTGTATACGGGACTTAAAACCTGCCAGTTTACGCCAACGCAACTAGACGAGACAGTGTATAGTTTCCATAGCAATGACTCTTTGTTTCTCTTTGTCAGCTTTCTGTAGCACAGCCGTCAGACTTCCAGTGAAAGCAACAGACATGATATCAAAACGGATATCACTGATATAAAATAAATATATAATTATATAATAAATATAATAAGAATATAAATAAATAATATGTAATAAATATATTAAAATAAATATATTATTATTATTACTAACAATAATAATAAACATTAATATGCAGTGAAGACAATAATGATACATTTTATTTAATGGGAGCATTTGGACCTGGATAATGGATGGGGGTGCTGGACAAAAAAAATGTTGCGAACCACTGTCCATCTTGGCCAACCTGGTTAGAGCTAGTAGAACACCTTAGCTAAGCTGGTGGGGACCCAGGTGAGCTGATTAACCCATGTTCTGAAGCCGGTTTACCAGCTTGACAACCTTTCACTGGTATGACCTGGTTTTTCCAGCATCAAAGACTGATTAAGTTTTGATAAAACAGGTGTCGGTGTTTTTCCACCCGTTCCTCCCAGCAGAGCAGAAAAACAAACCTGCGAGCGTCTGTGCGGTGCTGTTGGATGCTGGTTTGGACTGGTTTAAGGGAATTGTGGGATGGTTCCCTGAGGTAGAGCTTGTGAAATCAGCAGTGCTGTGCAGATTATGAGGTCGCTCCATAAAAACACCTGAGAGACACAGAGAGGTCGGACATGTCAGTGTGTACTGGTTTATTTTTTGTTATGTCTCAAATTTAGAGCTAGTCAGTGGAATTTCTTAGGCATGTACCATTGTAGTATTAGCATTAATATTACTACTAGTATTATTAGTGTTGAATCTGAGTATAGAGTACCACACAATTACATTAATCATAGTATTTATCATAGCACCATGCTATTCTCTTTTGATATCATAATTTGTTCATGAGCAACATTAGCAGTATGTAATGTTTAACGTACACTAAAAATGTTTAAAAATAAAATAAGGTTTTTTAATGTTTCTGAAGTCTCTTCTGCTCACCAAGGCTGCATTTATTAAATCAAAAATACAGTACAGTAATATTGTGAAATATTATTGCAATTTAAAATAACTGTTTTCTATTTGAATATATTTAAAAATGTAATTTATTCTTGTGATGGAAAGCTGAATTTTCATCAGCCTTTACTCCAGTCTTCAGTGTCACATGATCCTTCAGAAATCATTCTAATATGCCGATTTGCTGCTAAAGAAACATTTCTTATTATTATCAATGTTGAAAACAGTTGTCCTGCTTAATATTTTTGTGGAAACCATGATACTTTTTTCAAGATGAAAAGGAAGTTCAAAAGAACAACATTTATGTGAAATATATATATTTTTGTAACAATGTCAAAGTCTTTTTAATGCATTTTTGCTGAATAAAAGTATTTATTTCTTTAAAAAAAATACTGACACAAACCTTGAATGGATATTGTTAAATTCAAAAAATTTGAAATATTATATTTGTCAGGATACAGTGACACAGGATGGGAAATTATGTGGGGAACAGAAAAAAACATTTCATTGTTTTACATATTTCAAAATCCAGGTTCATAATTTTGAATCTCAGATTTTCAATGTCAACACTTCAATACTAATATGTTTTCATATATTTATGACTGAATATATGACAACTGCTATAGTTTAAGCATTACATAATGCTTTTGTTACATGGAATACTTGATTCTGACTGGTCAATTGATGGCATTTTGTGGTTGGATATTTTTGCTAAACAGTATATAAACTATTTTCTACACAGCTGGTCTAGTTTCATGTCTCCTGTATGATGAATAATGTACAGTCACCTGATCATAACAACAAAAAATAACACTAGACCCTGATGCAAAGCAGATATTATCCCTTATGTAATGGCTTATTGATTAAAGTTATCACCTGACACACAAATATTGTCTCTACTCATGTTTCGGGTCATTGCCTGCTGCCTTCATCTACTGTGTCGTGCCATGAGCAGAAAATCTGTTGTCTAATTAAATAATGCAGCACAAATGAGTCAAGCGATTGTTTTCAATGACCCACTAGAGTGTACTGCACTGTTTAGAAGGCTCACCTGAGCACATATGGCAGGCGATCCCCTGAGCGCTCAGGTTACTGCGCAGGTCTAGCAGTTTCTGCAGGTTGGTGTCTCTGTGGAACAGCACAGGCGCGTGACTGGCCGGCCGCAGGAGACAACAGCACCACACCGAGCCCAGCAGAACCAAAACATACACACCTGAAAAACCAGACAGGATTAGATGTACAACGTGGATGGCGGAGGATGTTTATCACAACAAGCTAATGCTGGGATTTAAATACATCCTGCTACATTATGCATGACTGTATTATTTGAAACTGTCTCTTAGTCTATAATTATACTGCCGTTGTTTCGACACTGCTCAGGCTGCTCACCTAATAAGAGGAAAGAGCAGTGGGGGCCTGAGAGAAACCTGGCTCTAATTTAGCTTATTGACATGCATATAACAGCTGCATAATTATGCATTTACACAATAGGCGTTTGTTGAAATTTCTTGCTACACTCCACCATGCTAATACAAGCTTAACTGCATTGTGGCAGGCTCATAAGGGATGCAGTTCATAGCTCTTTTGTTTGAACTGTGAATAGACTGACCTTGAGAATAAGAAACAAATTACAGGGAGTCTGAAACAAAACAGCCAGGAAATTTTTATCTTACTCTTGCACAAATTGTGTGTACATTAGCAGAAATATCTAAATGTGACTTGCATGAGTTCACTACTGTACTCTTTGTTCGTTTACGGATAATCATTTACCAGACCTTTATACATGTGTAAGCATTCTTTAGATCTTATATAGGTATATTTTTCAAATAAATTTTGGTGCAATTATTTAGACTGTCACAATGTAAAGTCTTTGTAGTAGAAACTCACATGACGAAGATGAATAAACAGGAACTGACTTTACTAATAAACTCAATAATACCAACAACACCATAAACGTGTAAACATAATGAGAACCGACAACAGAATGAACATAACAGGGGATATTTATACACACAGTAAATGAGGAACTAAATCATGAACACCTGAACTTGATGAACAACAAATTAGTCAAATGTCAACAATGTGTGCCGATTTTAGGAATGAGGGTTCGGTGTAGGGCGTGGAGCTGGTGAAGGACAGGAGCCTGGAGGAGTTGCTAACCACAGGCACCAGGGTAGCGCTGACAGTGGGAGGATCCAGGGCGGAGTCCTGACTGAAGAGGTGGACGGAACCCTGGGACCGATCGGTGGTGGCGGAACCATGATGCCTGGAGGAACCGCCGAAGCAGAGAGGCTGACGGACCAGGGCGACATCGATGGCCTAGAAACCTGAGGCTGAGCAGGGCGACGATGGAGTGAGAGAGGACGATGGGGAGGTCAGGGGAAGGGAGGAGCCCAATGACGGCGTGGGGTGGAGAGTGTAGGCACCGCCGGAATCCCAGAAGTCTGTGGCGGAAGCTGAGCGATGACCGCTGGAGGCCGACCTGGAGATACGAGTGCGCCCAACAGGCTTTGTAGTAAAAACTCACATGACGAAGATGAATAAACAGGAACTGACTTTACTAATAAACTCAATAATACCAACAACACCTTAAACGTGTAAACGCAACGAGAACCGACAACAGAATGAACATAACAGGGGAGATTTATACTCACAGTAAATGTGGAACTAAATCACGAACACCTGAATGTGATGAACAACAAATTAGTTACCACAGAAGCAAACGAGAACTAATACAGACATGATAGGAACTGAACTAAACTGAACATAACCGTGACATAAGCTCCCCCTCCCAGAAGGTGTGACCTCGCACCATAACAGAAATAGTCCAACAGGAGGAAAGAGGGTGGAGGCTTCGGTGGACGGCATGGAGCTGGTGAAGGACAGGAGCCTGGAGGAGTTGCTAACCACAGGCACCAGGGTGGTGCTGATGGTGGGAGGATCCAGGGCGGAGTCCTGAATGAAGGGGTGGACGGATACCCTGGGACTGATCGGCAGAGGTAGAACCATGTTGCCTGGAGGAACCAGCGAAGCAGAGAGGCTGACGGACCAGGGTGACATTGATGGCTTAGAAGCCTGAGGCTGAGCTGCTGGCTCGCGGGACTGAGGCGGCAACAGTGACTTGGCTGACTGGGGCGACTATGGAACAAGGGAGGATGACGGGGAGGATGGAGAAAGGGAGGAGCCAGATGATGCCATAGGGGTGGAGGGTATAGGCACCGCCAAGTCCGTGGCGGAAGTCCGTGGTGGAAGTCCGTGACGGAAGCTGAGTGACAACCACTGGAGGCCAACCTGGAGAGACGAGCTATCCCAGCAGAATCTCAGGGCAGTCGGGACACGGAGGAAACGAGGGAGCGAAGCCAAAGCAAGGTTGATGGGCTGTCGAGTCAAGATGGGGACTTGGGACAGGAGCCCTGATGTGATGCCGAGACCTCAACCTCATGCCGTGCTGGTAGAGGTGGAGCCGAGGCAGTGCCAATGAGCTACACGGAGACAGCGGCAAAAGCAGAGCCGAGGAGCTGGATGGAAGCAGCAGGGTCAACGGATCCAGGGAACTGGCCTTGACCAGAGGAGAAGGGATCAGGACATCAAAGAATGGAGGCCTTTGGATGGGACCGGAGAATCAAGATGGCAACACAAGATCGGCGAAGAAGGCGAGGACTCAGGGGTGGGTCTTTGGGTGGGAGTAGGATCCATGGTCCACAGATTAGGACTTGAACAACCTTGGTGGTGGCCTCAGGTCGGAGGAGAATCTGCATCGCCGGTCCATATCTTTCTTTTTTTTTTGTACTCGTTCTTGAGGGTCGGTTCTTCTGTTGCAACGTAAAGGCATTGTAGTAGAAACTCACATGACGAAGATGAACTAAATTTACTAATAAACTCAATCATAACAACAACACCTTAAACGTGTAAACACAATGAGAACCGATAACAGAATGAACATTACAGGTGATATTTATACACAGAGTAAATGAGGAACTAAATCACGAAACACCTGAGCGTGATGAATAACAAATTAGAATCAAACGAGAACTAATACAGACATGATAGGACCTGAACTAATCTGAACATAACTGTGACAGGCACAATCCTGATTTAGTTACAAAGTAAATACTGGTAATCATTGTTATTTTAGTATCATTTATACTATTACAGTATTTGTTAATATTTAATAATTTTAGCTTAAGTTTTAGTCATTTTGTCATGTGCTTTTTTTTTTTTGTAAATTCAGTACTTCAACTAACTTATTTTAGTTAGTTGCCAAGACAATATTTCACCTTTTTTCATTTAAATAATAATATTTATATTTTATTTTATATCAGCTTCATTTCAATTTTCAAAAAAAAAAAATAATAGTTTTAGTTCTAGTTTCACTTTTAGTTAACAATAACAACACTGCTGGTAATTTGTTACAGTTATTTACAGCATACTACCCATATTATTTTTGCATAGTATGCATATAATATCTGGATGTACTAAATTAGCCAAATATAAGCAGTATACAACCAGAGAACACTTCATCAGTACTGCATCCCACAATACAATGCACTTGACTTGATCATTTAATCACACTGCCAAAAGTAAGGACAGGTTTACACAAAATTGTATTAAAAATGCTAAAAGAAAACATTTAATGTTTATTTCCAAGTTTATCTGTAAATATTCTTTACTGTGCCAAATAATGTACAACTATTTTAAGAAACAGTAGGCAGCAGTGTATGTACAGTATGCAACAAGCAAAATGTTACTAGCCTACATTCATACTGCACAGTATGAATTATATATTGCAAACATTTAAAAAAAATAATAATAAGCAAATAAGTACAAGCATTATTCTACACTAAATATTCCAAACACTAGTATGCAACACTGTTGTCACATGACCTCATTGAATTGCATGTGTAATTCAATAAATGGTGTCCAGTTATTACAGCCGACAAAAAATGTCTCCACATTTGGCAGTGTGGTCAAATAATGAGTCAAGAAAGAGATGCAGCTGATATTACCAGTTCATCCATCACATTGTAAATGGAAGGTCATGTCAAGCGCATTACATTGTGGTGTACAGTATCCCATGCTCTTTTGCACATTGCACATTTTGCACATTTTACATCAAGTGCAGTAGGTCATCTAATCATTCCATGCAATCATACATACAGAAAATGTGCATACTATACATACACACTATATACAGGTGCTGGTCATATAATTAGAATATCATCAAAAAGTTGATTTATTTCACTAATTCCATTCAAAAAGTGAAACTTTTATATTATATTCATTCATTACATACAGACTGATATATTTCAAATGTTTATTTCTTTTAATTTTGATGATTATAACTGACAACTAAGGAAAATCCCAAATTCAGTATCTCAGAAAATTAGAATATTGTGAAAAGGTTCAATATTTAAGACACCTGGTGCCACACTCTAATCAGCTAATTAACTCAAAACACCTGCAAAGGCCTTTAAATGGTCTCTCAGTCTAGTTCTGTAGGCTACACAATCATGGGGAAGACTGCTGACTTGACAGTTGTCCAAAAGACGACCATTGGCACCTTGCACAAGGAGGGCAAGACACAAAAGGTCGTTGCAAAAGAGGCTGGCTGTTCACAGAGCTCTGTGTCCAAGCACATTAATAGAGAGGCGAAGGGAAGGAAAAGATGTGGTAGAAAAAAGTGTACAAGCAATAGGGATAACCGCACCCTGGAGAGGATTGTGAAACAAAACCCATTCAAAAATGTGGGGGAGATTCACAAAGAGTGGACTGCAGCTGGAGTCAGTGCTTCAAGAACCACTACGCACAGACATATGTAAGACATGGGTTTCAGCTGTCGCATTCCTTGTGTCAAGCCACTCTTGAACAACAGACAGCGTCAGAAGCGTCTCGCCTGGGCTAAAGACAAAAAGGACTGGACTGCTGCTGAGTGGTCCAAAGTTATGTTCTCTGATGAAAGTAAATTTTACATTTCCTTTGGAAATCAGGGTCCCAGAGTCTGGAGGAAGAGAGGAGAGGCACACAATCCATGTTGCTTGAGGCCAGTGTAAAGTTTCCACAGTCAGTGATGGTTTGGGGTGCCATGTCATCTGCTGGTGTTGGTCCACTGTGTTTTCTGAGGTCCAAGGTCAACGCAGCCGTATACCAGGAAGTTTTAGAGCGCTTCATGCTTCCTGCTGCTGACCAACTTTATGGAGATGCAGATTTCATTTTCCAACAGGACTTGGCACCTGCACACAGTGCCAAAGCTACCAGTAGCTGGTTTAAGGACCATGGTATCCCTGTTCTTAATTGGCCAGAAAACTCGCCTGACCTTAACCCCATAGAAAATCTATAGGGTATTGTGAAGAGGAAGATGCGATATGCCAGACCCAACAATGCAGAAGAGCTGAAGGCCACTATCAGAGCTGAAGGCCACTATCAGAGCAACCTGGGCTCTCATAACACCTGAGCAGTGCCATAGACTGATCGACTCCATGCCACGCCGCATTGCTGCAGTAATTCAGGCAAAAGGAGTCCCAACTAAGTATTGAGTGCTGTACATGCTCATACTTTTCATGTTCATACTTTTCAGTTGGCCAAGATTTCTAAAAATCTTTTCTTTGTATTGGTCTTAAGTAATATTCTAATTTTCTGAGATACTGAATTTGGGATTTTCCTTAGTTGTCAGTTATAATCATCAAAATTAAAAGAAATAAACATTTGAAATATATCAGTCTGTGTGTAATGAATGAATATAATATACAAGTTTCACTTTTTGAATGGAATTAGTGAAATAAACCAACTTTTTGATGATATTCTAATTATATGACCAGCACCTGTATAGAGAGTATAGAGTATACATGCAGAAAAAAGAAGTGTATATTACTAACAGTCTGGTTCACAATGCAGATAATTTTAGCTAAGAACTGTACACTTAGGGATTGTAACCACTCTTGTAAAAAATAAATGCATATAATTGCTAAAGTTTACTTCTTTTTCACAAGGGCAAAGTAACAAAAGTTTGTTTTTATGTGATGTGAGTATATCTGAAATACTGTAGCACTGCACACAAAGCGAGGTGCGCTCAAGGATATCTCATTTACATGCTAACAAATGTCTCAGATTAAACTCTTACATGATATTTTACATGAAACTCAAAAACGTTAGCAAATCAAGCAACTACTTCTTCAGCTGAAGCATTTATTGTACCTTAATTGTACATGACTTTGAGTTCAAAGCCTGTGCACCACAATTTAAGAAAGTAGCTTAGAAATCAGCCAATCAGAGTGGAAGGTTCCAGTGAGCTCTTGGCAGTTTTGAGCTTGACATACATCAGATAGTACATGAAAGCTCTGTAGGCAGTCTCTGAGTGCGTTGTCTGCGGCTGAGAGCAAATGAATAAAGACGCTTAACTAATGTGAGTATTGTGAAAGCACATCACATCTTTTGAGATAATCATCACAAATGTTACTAATTATCACAAATGTTACTCACCTATAATAGTTTTCCGTTTCTCGACAACAGGTTCTGCCACCCAGTGTCTCAGGAGCCTCTGAAGGTGGGCACTGACAACTCCCACGCTGCCCTCAGTGGACACGGACAAAGGAGCTTCTACAGAGATCGACAGCAGGGCTGCATCCGATTCAGAGTCATACACACCTGGACAGAAATCAAAGCATCAGGTTCCAAAAATGGCTTGTTTTGACATTGCGGGATCTGTGATGTCACACAGGCAAATACATTTGCATATGACCACCTCCAGAGTAAGACATCAATAAATAGTTTATACATCATCTCACCATAGGCCCCACCCACTGGCATTCAGTCACTTATTTGCTGACATTTGCCTACACTGGATGTGAGCGTCACGTCAAAAGCAAAACCCATTATAATCACTGGCGCTGTTTTTGAATTTTATAATTGATTTAATTCATTCTGATGATATGACAACAAGCTGCCAAATATTTTCTTTCAAATGAGTCTACTAATTTGGGTATGCCATTTCTTAGATTTAGGTTCCAAATGGGGACGCAAGTTAACAGGTTAAGGTATTAGTTTTTTTTCGTAAGGATTTCATAAGGATAAACTTGATAATACTTTTTATCTCTCCTGGTTGTAAGTGTTGTATGCAAAGGTGTGATTCATTGACTAAAAAAAGAAGGCAAAACACAAAATAAATAAAGATGAATTTGACTGATGACATTGTTAAGAAATAAGAAATTGTCTTTGTAATCTTTTATCAAAATAATTTCATCATTACCTGGTTCCATTTCTACAGTTATTAGAGCAACATCATCATCATCTGAGAGGGGACTAGGGCTGGCGGACAGTTTAGTTAGAGTGGTCCACCTGTTAGGGTTAACAATCTCAGTGTTAAAGGGATCATTTATCCAAAAATCCCAAATATGTCATCATTTACTCACTCTCATGTCATTCCAAATCAGTATGCCTTTGATACTTCTGTGGAACACAAAAGAAGATATTTTGATGCTGGTCACTCTTTTCTATGCAATTGCAATGAATGGGGACTGAAGTTTTCAGTCTTCAAAAATAATGTTAAAGAACCATAAAAGTGTCCATGATATGACTTGTGCAAAAATATTAATCACCAATAATCTTTCCACCGAGTAAGCTGTTACTGGATCATTCTGTCAGTGAATTTAGCTTGAGAACTGGATCAATCTGATTCATGGACAAATCATTCAGACCTGTTTTGTGAACTGAATCAACCAATTAATTAAAAAGATTCAACTAAAAATAACAATTCGTTCATTAAACAGACATTGATACTTCTCTAATGAGTCATATCTGGACTGATTAAGATTAAGATATGTTAATGAGCATTTGGTTTACGAAACACACTATAAGTGGAAGACAAAACAGAAAAACACTATGCTCTAGTCTGACCAATCAGAGTAGAGCAGGCTCTCTGAAAGGAGGGGTTTAGAGAAACGGAATCCTTTATCAAACCGTTTCAGACACTGTGAAAAAAGAGATGATGCTGCAATGAATATTATGACAAAGTGTTTTTTGACCCTGGATGGATGTAAACCTATTGTGAGCGACTCCAAAACAAAATTAGAAACATTTAAAATAGCATAATGGGGCACTTATGTACTGTACTGTAATTGCATGGGAAAGAGTGATCAGCACATTACAATTTCTGTGTTTGTGTTCAGCAGAAGGAAGAAAGTCTGGATTGTAAGTACGGGTTTGGAACAACGTGATGTTAATGATGACAGAATTTGCATTTCTTGGTGATCTGTGATTTTAAAGGCATAGCTCACACAAAATTGTAAATTTTGACATCATTTATTCACCCTCATGTCATTCCAAACCTGTATGACTTTGGTTCTTCTGCGGAACATAAAAGATATTTTGAAGAATTTTGGTAACCAAACAGTTTTGGTGACCATTGCCTTCCATTGTATGGGCAAGAAAACACTGAGACATTTCTTAAAATCTTCTCGTGTATTCCACAGAAGATGAAAAGTCATACAGAAATTATATCTTTAATGAATGAATAATGTGATACAACTTCTAAGAAAAGAACATGCACATTTCTCAAAAGACATTTGGAAAGACATAAAAACTCTACCATTTGGGACAGGCGTTGCCATGGGCAGCTCCACACTGGGTCCAGATGCAAAGGGCAGCAGGCATGAGAATGGAAACCCAAAGCCAGCAGCAGCTCACAATGAGAGACATGAACAGACCGAAGTCATGAACCGCTGGGATCTAATGATGCATAAAAAACAGATAAAGGTCACATGTCAGGTGTTTTCAGAATTTTTTTTTTCACTTTGCATGTTTTAATATAAATTAACCGGCAGGATTCTCATAACACCAATACTCTACTGAATAAACATGAGATGGTGACAGAAACATAAAAGCCCCATGGGTACAAAAGCTACTATGAATAAAATAAGACCTCTCTTTAAACATAAAGAAATGTTTGACTGTCTGCTCTACATGTTCTTGCAGTTTATTACATCATTTGTGTTTATTTTTTGATTGATGTTAGATCTTGAGCTTCAAAGTAGGAGGTCACATACGAATCCTCAAGTTCATTCAGAACTTTGCCTCATTTTATCACACCATTTAAAGCTTAAAACTGCTTTGATGGCAGGAAAAACCCTTAACAGAGAATGTATGGGTCAGAGGTCATCATTAAAACATTTATTTTTTATATTGTTATATTTTCGTTGTAATTAAATGCATTACTTTATTGTCTAAAAGTGACCGTCCTAACAAAATTAATCAGGGTATTGACATGCCTGTGTAATATTTAGCAACCAACTCTTGATAAGCATGAATTACATTGGTACGTCAAAGTTAGCCAATCATAACAGAGGTAATTTACAAAGAGATGTCTTAAAGGTATAGCAGCAAAAACAGCCTGTTTAACTTTAACCATCAAAGAAGTGGAAAACGGTTTAGAAAAACTAAAATACAACTGTTTTGGGTGCAGGAAACCTTGACTAGCATTGTAAGTGAACTTAATAAAATCCTACAAAAGTGTAGTTTTGTCCCAGGCATATTACAGCCTTCAAAATGGTCTAAATGTTAGCACATCTTTGTTCTGAAAATTGATTTTCTGGATATGTTTACTCTGCTCCGCTGACTGCACCTGTGAGAAGGTGTTTGCAGCATATGCTGCTGCAGTCGTGAAGGACGTGAGGAACGTGGCTCTGCCTGCTGTCTTTACTGTGTAAATCATACGCTGCATTGAACAAGTCAGGTGGGCTGACTGTCTGAAGGTACTTATGAACACAAACACATCATCCACACCTGGAGGGAAAGAAAAAGGAAGATGGTAGGAGCAAAGAACATGTTTATTTATAATGTGGAAAGCTCATGGCTTGATATTTTATTACTCTCACCAATGCCGATGATGACAAAGGCTGCAACTCCGTTGAGAATGCCGAGGTATTTCACTCCAAACACCACATGGTACAAGAAGAGCGCCACGAGACAGCTCAGACCAATACTGGCCAAGCCAAAGATTGTCAGAAACACTGTGGAGAAACAAAATGGATATGATGCATAATGCCAAATCAAGAAATGACACTGTGGTGACTTTTAGTATTCAAGCACAGTAATCTTTAGTTGACTATATACAAGCTACTAACAAAAAAAAATATTTTAAAATATATGTAATTTGATAACTGCATGGGTAATCGGAAGAATATTTATTATTACAGTATTTAATACTTCTAAATTTACACTATATACAATTAATAAAACTAGAAAGTAGAAAAAGAGAAATGTATACACCTGAAATAGCCTACAATAAAAAATATATATACACTTAAAGTATAAATTTAAATGTATATTTAAACACCCAAGTTATATGCACTACCATTTAAAAGATTGGGTTAATGTTTTTAAAAGAAGTCTCTCTTGGTGAAAAGTCTGCTCACCAAGGATGCATTTATTTGATCTAAAATACAGTAAAGTTGTGAAATATTATTACAATTTAAAACAACTATTTTAATATATGTTAAAATGTCATTTATTCCTGTGATCAAAGCTGAATTTTCAGCATCATTACTCCAGTCTTCAGTGTCACATGATCCTTCAGAAATCATTCTAATATGCTGATTTGCTGCTCAAGAAACATTTCTGATTATTATCAATGTTGAAAACAGTTGTGCTGCAGTTTTTGTGGAAACCATGATACGTTTAAACATTGATCGGCGAACACAAACAAAAGCTCAACCATACTTGCTTGACTGATGTGCGAGAACAAACCTTATTGGTTTTTGCTGATGCTCAAACATGCTGTGTAACATGAGAACGAATCTCATTGGTTCTTGTGGAAGCTCAAATGTGCTGTGCAACATGAGAATGAACCTCATTGGTTCTTGTGGAAGCTCAAATGTGCTGTGCAACATGAGAATGAACCTCATTGGTTCTTGTGGAAGCTCAAATGTGCTGTGCAACATGAGAAAGAACCTCATTGGTTCTTGTGGAAGCTCAAATGTGCTGTGCAACATGAGAATGAACCTCATTGGTTCTTGTGGAAGCTCAAATGTGCTGTGCAACATGAGAATGAACCTCATTGGTTCTTGTGGAAGCTCAAATGTGCTGCGTAACATGAGAATGAACCTCATTGGTTCTTGCACGCGTCAAGCAAACATGCTTGAGCTTCTGTTTACCACAACTGATGTGTGAGTTGATGAAAGTTTATATGTGAATAAAAGCCTAAATTCAATCTGTTCAACATATAAAGTGATCAAGTCTCTTCAGAAAATTTGTACTAAACCGCTCAATTCATATGAATTCGTTTTACGATCTCTTTATGAACTTTTTGAAGCGTCAAAGTGGTAGTTGTGTGGACTCTCAATGGAGGGACAGAAAAAAAAAATCTCTCTTAATAAAAATCTTAATTTTTGTTTTTAAAAGATGAACTAAAGTCTTACGGGTTTGGAACGATGATGACAGAATTTTCGTTTTTAGGTGAACTAACCCTTTAATCCTTCTAATCTCACACTGACACCAAACATTTCAATGGTGTAGCTCAAAAACAAAAACAGTAATGAACAGCACAATTTTACAAAATTTTGTTTTGCTTTAGCATAATTTTGCTACAAATGCTGCACAGACTCAAAAGAATCAGTGAAGCTTTTGGATCAGTTTATTTAAATCAGCTATCCAAATTAGGCAATTCACTAAAATGAATGGCTACATGCACAATAAACTGCTATAAACAACAGCAATGTAGCAACAATAGCACTATAAAACAGCTTTGTACTGTAAGAATGTCGAACGTGACTGACTGAATGGGAACTCACTGGCCAATGTCCATTGGCTCATTTAGTTACCGCTTGGAGGTGATTGGGCTCCCCATTACGTCAGTATTGACGTAACAACTCTATTTTGATGACATGCTATTTAAAAATGTAAACTTAGCATCAATACTTCAAGCTAATTACTCCAACACAGGCAATTCTTAACAGGTCTGTTTGAGTTCACCAAGCCCTTTCTGTCATTTTTGAAATATCTGTCACCAATTTACCATTAACAATCGCAAAAGTGCCAAGATATTTTTGGCCCACATGCTTTGCAGCACTTGGAGATGTTTTCTGTGGTTTCAAGCTTTCATCCCTGAATTAACTGAAAGTGCTGCGGTGTACAGAGAGTGCTAAAGGTTTTGTAACAAACAGTAACAAACTGCTGCACAAGCTGAGTGGAACGACAGCGTTCGAGAGCTCTCTATTGTTTCTCTAACAAGGTAGTGCATTGCAAGTGCAGCTGACACATAAATGAATTCGGAAGGTTCAGGGAAGGTTATATGATATAAGGATAAAGCACAGAGGTCACGTTATGTAACATAAAAAACATCATTGAGGTTTTTATAAAAATGTCACATGGAAAAGTGGTGTTCTATTTTCCATTATCCAGACGGTTGTTGATGCAGCAGCTGTGAGAAAATAAGCCTCATTTTAGGAATGTCCTGACAAAAATAGTATAACGACCTGAATATACCAAGAAAACCAGCTGTGGAGCTGTGAGACGGCCAAATCAATAAGATTTACTTGATGAATTGCTCAACAACCAATGTCACAGTTAGTACACCTTCAAGTCTGCATCCTCTTGTGCTTTTAATAGACTAATAGCTGAAATGCATGTTTAATGCTGTGTCTAATTAAGTCATACTGGACAAAATTGTAAACTCATGCTGCTAAATATGTGAGTAGACAGCCTGGTCTCAGTCTGTGCAGGTTGAAGACATCAGTCAAATTTTCTTTCAGAAATCATTTGCATCTCATCTGTTGACACAAAGCATACTGAGGCTATTTGTAGATGAGGAAAATAAATCCAGTTGCAATTCTGGCAAAACACAAGTCATAAAAACAAGGCTACATCAAGGCTTTCATTATATCTATAACAATATTTTAGTGTAACGAGTGTAAAAGCCAACCATAGACCAGTCATAGAAATTCTGTGTCCATTTGTTCTACGCACACACAACGCAGAGTCAACGTTCCATCACGTGGGACCAGTAACATTAGCAAGACTGAAACCCTGTCTCGACTAATTAGCACTTTACTCTTTACAATAAGATTCAATTCGTTAGCATAATTAATACATTTGTTATAATGAACTAACAATTAAAACATTTTACAGCATGTATTAATTTCATGTTTATTTATAAATGTGTTATTGATAATTAGTTTTTTTATAATACACAACTTGAAATTATATATATATTTAATATTTAAGAATTCAATCACATGAGCAGTTCCAAGTCATGACACAGTATTCAAACCAACAGCACAATTGCAAGTGTGACTGCATTAATAAAGTTTTCAACTGTTCAATATATATATAAGGTTGAGTAACTTACATTGATCTTAGACACAATATCGCCAGTTACTTTGTCTTTTTACTGTCTGTTTGCTCTGCCAAGGACAATATGATGTCAAAAGCAGAACCAACAGTTTCTCCCAGAGCAACACAGAGTTTCCTTGCTGAACTGATCAGTGTGTTTGTACGAATGGTTGAGTGAATAATTCAATGACTGTGTAGTATGAATATACTCCAGACTAACTACTTTTGTTTTGTTTTCATTGTCATGTGGCCTACCAGCATCAGTTGCCTCACTTCACTCCCGTGTCCTCATGGGATAGTAAAGTGTCTATCAGATGTGCACTTCAGAATCTCAAAGGAAAAAGTAGGTGATCCAGGTACTTTCTGTCTACTGTTTTATTATACTGTGAATTACGGATATACTACTCTTTTCATATACTGTTTTTCACCTGATATATAGTTGGGAAGTTTGATTGTTCAGATGCAGCCAGTCACTTGTTGCCAACTTCTGACACATTAAAGGGTTAGTTCACCAAAAAATGAAAATTCTGTAATTAATTACTCACCCTCATGTTGTTCCACACCCGTATGACCTTGGTTCATCTTCGGAACACAAATTAAGATATTTTTTCATAAAATCCGATGGCTCAGTGAGGCCTCAATTGCCAGCAAGATAATTAACACTTTCAGATGCTCAGAAAGCTACTAAAGACGTATTTAAAACAGTTCATGTGAATACAGTGGTTCAACCTTAATGTTATGAAGCGACGAGAATACTTTTTGCGCGCCAAAAAAACAAAATAACGACTTTATTCAATAATATACGAATATAATAATTACAAATCTTTTGTCTCAAATCAGTGGTTTGGAAGATGTATCAAACTGCCAAAGTCACGTGATTGCAGGAAACGAGGCTTCCTTACGTCATAAGTTTTTTAAAATTTCCATGGTCCACCACTTTTGACAGTGTTTTGAAATCGCCCATCACTAGATATTGTTGAATAAAGTCGTTATTTCTTTTTTTTGGTGCACAAAAAGTATTCTCGTCGCTTCATAACATTAAGGTTGAATCACTGTAGTCACATGAACTGTTTTAAATACGTCTTTAGTAACTTTCTGGGCATTTGAAAGTGTTAATTATCTTGCTGGCAATGGAGGCCTCACTGAGCCATCAGATTTTATCAAAAATGTCTTAATTTGTTTTCCGAAGATGAATGAAGGTCTTACTGGTGTGGAACAACAGTTTCAATTTTCATTTTTTGGGTCAACTAACCCTTTAACTTTATTTGTCAATGCAGAAGTAAGTATTTCCCGTAAATGTGCAAAACTTCTGATTCTAACGATGTATAACAAAATGCAGTAAACAGTAAAACTATTTGCATTGCAAACCATCAAGCAGCATAACAAACTGTTTTTGTACAGCTAAAACAGCGATGGGCAACTTCGGTCCTGGAGGGCCACTGTTCTACAGAGTTTAGCTTAAACCCTAACCAAACACACCTGAACAAGCTAATCAATGTCTTCAGGATTGCTAGAAATCTATAGGCAGATGAGTTTTTATCAGGGTTGGAGCTAAACTCTGCAGGACAGTGGCCCTCCAGGACTGAAGTTGCCCATCCGTGAGCTAAAATAACTGGAAGCAGTTAAGTGAAGTGTAAACGTAATTGTATAATGAACATAGGCATCTCTACTCTGTGTCGACTGAACAACAACAACAACCTTAACTGGGATAAAATCACTGTATGGTGTCTTTAGGTTTATTCGATTAGAATGCTTGTTGAGTGTCTTACCAGAAAATGAGGTTAGAACGTACACAAGGACAGTAATGCATCCCCCACTGAACAACGCCAGCAACATGTCACGGTGGAAGGTCTTCCGCACCTCATCATCAAATAACTCTGTACCACCGTACAACACCTTCACTTTACTAGAGAGAGAATAAAAACAGAAACTTGGATGAGAGGGAAGGGAAGTCAAGATGAGCAAGGGTTATGGTTGACATTATATGATATGTAGCAAGAGAACATGAGGGGGATGAGAGAGAAAATGTGCACACATTAGCAGATGGAAAAAGATTATCTTAATTACATCGGGGGGCTATTAAAGGAGTTATTACAGCATCAGAGATACAATGAACGTCTCTTCCATGCCTGACCATTGGCTCATTTCTAGGCTTCCTACCATTGTCATCCCAGCAGTAATGATTGTCATTTGAAGAGCATCTGCCTACATTCAGTCTTGACAGCTGTGAGTATATTAGGGGTGTTTTGCAGATGTAATAAAGCTTTGGGTCATTGTCTATGATTCATAACTGGGATTGATTTGCAAAAATGACTACAACCAAAATCGAAACATCTGACTAACTGACTTCTGTCTTTGACACTAAGGAATACTTAGTGGCTTAATAGACTCCCATTTTGTGTTTAATCATTTATATATAACTCATTAGTTTTGCATTAGTAAAGTGAACAGTATCTCCAGCTGCCACACAGAAGAGCGGGAGGACTGAGACATGATTCATCACCATTGTGCCACTGAGATCGTCCTTGTAAGTTGATGGCTCCGTTATATGGACATAAAATTTGTGAAAGCAAATTCTGCCTTATGACCATTTTCATGCACACTTAAATTTTCATTTAATACATTATATTACTTTTAGAACAAAAATGCCCTGAAGTTGAGCACTGAAAAGAAGGACATTTTTTTATATAAATATTACATGACTGATTGCTTTTGGAAGACATTTCCCATGGCAGGAAGGGCTCATTAAAAAAAAATGTGTGTTTGTGTTTGGAATTACAGAAATGTATTTTAATAAACAACATTATACAGACAAATGGTTGGTTGATCACACTCAACTGTAGCTCTGATTGCAATGATAATCCCATCCACTGCATTATGAAACCTAACATTATATGCAGATGAGGCTATTCGTAATAAAAAAAAGATATGCTCTGTATTGAAGAACACAGGGTGGGAAATAAAGCTTCTGCTAACTGGGAAATATAAAGTTCATTTTGCATGTTTCCAAGGACCATACTTAATGCCCAACAAGCCACCATAAATCTCTTGAAGAATCCGCTGGTTTGCGTGTTTGTTAAATTTAATTTGCTTTTAACCATACATGGTATTAGACCAGACAAATAAACAAAAAGCCTTTTTGTTATGTTATTGTTACGGCTGGCTGCAGGAAGGAGCACAGACGAGGAGTATAAATCCAAATACTAGTTTAATAACGTAATCCACAGGTTAACAGGCACAGAGAAACAACACAACTTGCAATAACGGTGAACGGACCAAGACTGAGTGAACAGGGGGAAACTAAATAGCAAACATAACAAGGTTGATTAAAGAGACACAGGTGATACAAATGAACTAATGATGATGGCGGGAAACAGAACATGTGATCATAAAACACAAACAGAAAGTCCATGAACTGAAACTGAAACTAAACAGACTGTGACATTACGCCCCCCTCTGAAAAGGCGTGTCCTCACGCCGTGAAAGAAGAAATGGAGGCGGCTTGGGAGGAGGACGAGGGTGTGGCCAGGAGCAGGAACCGGAGGCAGGCAGAAGACTGGAGGATGACGACCAAGGCGGGATTGGAGGAGGTAGGAGTGGCCAGGTGGAAATGACCCAGAGCACAGCCAAGGCGATGACCCAAGGTGACGTCAACGGTGGTGGGAGCCTTGATGATGGATTCGTGGAGATGACCAACGGTGACGGAGCCTTGGAAGATGGAATCCCCCGCGCAGATGGAAGTCCGAGGCGGATATGGGATGCCGATGACCTGGGCGGCCGCGACGAAACCGCAGCGACGACTCTCTGAGGCGGAGGTGGAGATCCGGAGAGCAGAGGACGAGCTGGAGCGACCGAGGGCGGAGGTGGAGCCTGAGGGAGGGCGGAGCTTGCCGAAGCCGAAGGGGTGGAGGGCCGGAGAGCAGCGTACGGCCCGCAAGTCCGCAGCGGAGGCTTGGCGACGTTCGACCCAGGGGGAGCCGACGTACCGAGGGAGCCCGGCGAGTCTGAATGCTCGATGGTCGGAGCCGGAGTCGAGGGGAGGAGGAGTGTAGGTGCAGGAGCCAGGTCGACGGGTCGAGGCAGAACAGAGCACGATGAGGCAGGAGGCGGAGCCACGGACTCCTGACGCCCAGAACAAGTGACCTCCCAGCGGGACCATGATGAAGCCTCGCCACTGAGAGGAGGATGAGGTGAGTCAATGGGAATGATGGGGGGTGACGATGGCTGGGTGACAGGCTTGGCGATGCTCTGGAAATGAGTGGCACAGGAACCCAAAGATGAAGTGTCCTTAATGGTAGTTATTTGAGGTGGTGGGAGAGGGAGGTTGGGTGGGGATGAAAGAACTGTCGAAGAATTAGAATCATTCGAAATGCAGGGATACAAAGTATTTCTCTCACCACTCTCTATAAAACTGTCCAATAAGTCCAACTGTTGCTCGCTCTCAGTGGCGGGGGTTTGGGCGGGGCTCGCATCCATCCCCTCGAACTCCACTAGGACTCCCACGGCGATGGACGATGACGTCGGCTCACACCCCTGGTCAGATTCCTGGCGGTGCTTCGGCTCCGGGGCGATGTTGAGCTCCACCTCTTTGTCCTCGAGTGTAGGCTCTAGCGTCGCGGCAGGCGGAAGCTTCCAGTCTGCGGGGGGCACAGGCGTCGTCAATCGCGGTGGTGACGGGCTGGGCTCTGGGTCTGGCCGGGTTCTGAATCGGGACCGCACGCTTTCCAGACACCAAAATACGGCTTCCCTCCAACCAAGTCCGGTGGTGTCTGGAAGATGGGTGGCATGGTAGAGGTTAGCCCCGATCCAGAACAGGTCCTTGATGGTTTCATCCTCCAAAGAGGTCTGTCTAGCCAAAACACAAAAGTTCAGGGCAAAATGAAAAAAATTGTGGCTTTCCTGGGCCACAGTGATGAACTTAGCCCGTTCATCAAATTTGGGCGGTCCGTTCATCTGTTACGGCTGGCTGCAGGAAGGAGCACAGACGAGGAGTATAAATCCAAATACTAGTTTAATAACGTAATCCACAGGTTAACAGGCACAGAGAAACAACACAACTTGCAATAACGGTGAACGGACCAAGACTGAGTGAACAGGGGGAAACTAAATAGCAAACATAACAAGGTTGATTAAAGAGACACAGGTGATACAAATGAACTAATGATGATGGCGGGAAACAGAACATGTGATCATAAAACACAAACAGAAAGTCCATGAACTGAAACTGAAACTAAACAGACTGTGACAGTTATTTACTGCACCAACACCAACTGCAATCTCAGCACCCACCTGGTGGATTGTTGTGAAAGGATATCAGCATACTGCACCACAAAGTCTCTGAAGAGACGTCTCTGTTCTAAAGGTCTGTCTTGAAGAGAGTAGAAAGAGTGGAGAGGAGCTCCAAAATGGATCTCACTGCGAAGAAGAGAGGACTGAAGCTTGTCTGGTGTGAGAGTCTCATCCACATACCAGTAAAACTGTGGATGGGTGATCGCCAAGCTCAGGGCACCTGAGAATAGAGGATACTACAATCAGGGAGTTTTATGACAAAAATTTCAGTTACTGGTTGGATTAATTGTGAAAGAGGCCTTGAACATCAAACCACCATTTGTTACTTTTTACAATATATGTCAAGCGTATCCAGTTCTGCTCCTGGACAATTTTCTGCAGATTTTAAAGGGTTAGTTCACCGAAAAATTTAATTTCTGTCATTAATTATTCACCCTTCATCAAAAAATATCTTAATTTGTGTTCCGAAGATGAACGAAGGTCTTACGGGTGCGGAACGACATGAGGGTCAGTAATGCATGACAGAATTTAAATTTTTTGGTGAACTAACCCTTTAAAAATATTCAAAATAAATGAGGATTACTGGATCATTAGTAGCGAGTGGGATAGTTTGGCACCCCCGATGACTCACCATGTATATCAGCTAGATCAGGTCCCATTCCATCATAGTAGATCTTTCCTGCACGCTCACTGGGAAAGAGGTAGGACAGGAGGGAGCTTGGAGGGGAGCAGAAGGAAGGTCCTAGGGGCAAGTCTCGCAATGCCTCCAGTGGCTTCCAGCAGAACTGCTGAAACTGAGGGTGCTGCATTAGAAGTCTCTCGACGTGGTGTATGGTGTGAAGGCGTTCAGGAGTGAAAATGTTGCTATCCTTGTCGCCCTGGGCCACAAAAACTAGCTCTATCCTCCACAGGGCCTGGGTCTGGAGGTAGGAGTAGCCTGCAAATCTTCGCTCCCTCATTAAGGGTGAGTCTGGTTTCCTGTGATCTTCAGCATCACTGGAATTGAGGCTTGCCGCTATCTTAGGGTTTGTCGAGTCGGTCTTTTCCTCTTTCATCTTGTTGTTTTTCTCATTTCCAAACTGTCTGTTGTCATTGTTTATCCCTGTCTCAGTCTGCCCCAAGATCCCAGCAGGTTCTGTGACATTCGCAATTGTAGAGACGTCCTTCCCTTTTCTGTTTACCATGAGCAACAAAAGGTCCCTCAGAGCATTGGCTTCAAAGTCAAATCCCTCTGCATCACGCCTGTGCCTGTCCCAAGACCCCAATTGACTTTTTAGGGCAATGGCGAGAGCATCAAAACGTTCTGCAGAGGCATGACTCCTGACCTCGAATGCACTGTAGGAAAGGTCAATGTCTAATGGTTCACAGTGAAGGAACATATAAGCCGAGAGGGTGAAGGGTACCAGAAATCCCACAGCGAGAACCAGCCCGCTGGCCCAGGGCTGCATGTACACCCAGCCTAAAGCCCACCACAACCCCTTACAGACCTGCTCATCTCCATTTGCTTGTTCTGTTCCTTCTGCTCCCTCCTCCTCCTCATCTTCTTCCTCCTCTTGCTCTTCGAACTCGCTTAGGTTCCAGGTACCTTGGAGCAACAAGGGTTCATCTTCCGAATCCATGGCAGGCACTACAACAAAAACACAAAAAACTTACATTAACGCCTTTCGGCCTTGTGTGTGCTCCGGTTTGTGCCTGGACAGGTGAATCCTGCGATAAAGGGCACTTGATTTACGGAGCATCCATAAGAGAGTGGCAGTTTATTCTCAGATGGACACTGCTAAGACAAGGACACAGCCGTTAAATCTGTCATTCTGTAAGTGTAATAGTGGAAGGTTTTGGCCTCTGGGTAGAGAGTGGTGAAAGGAAATGAAGGAAACAGTGAATCGAGTCTCACAGGCCAGCGATCAGGCTAGCAGATGGTTTGGCCTCTGGTATGAGATGCTGTGTGTGATAATATATATTCTTCTCACTGAACTGTGAGGAGATTTCATAGTAGGGGAGCCTTGTGAATATGGACGTATCTACAGGAATCTTTTGGGAGGATTCAAAGTTGTAAAGGTTTAAATTTAGCACATTTAAACCTTCCTCCTCCAATTGTCAGTATCCTGTGAAAAAAAAAAATCTAATTTTCATTCCTGTAAAAATAATAAATGCATCCACTAAGAATCACCTTGACACAAGGTAGTTATTGCAAAAAGTAAAGTTAGTTTTGAGAAAAGATCTAGCATCATCTCCCCCACCATATACACTAAGATTTTTTTTGTATTTCTGCTGTAATTATGACAAAGCTTGTTTAAAAGAAAAATGTATTAACTGAAACTGCGAGTGTTGATATATTAAATTAATTAACCATGATTCTTTTTGTGATTCCAGAAGTTTCAAGAACTATATATTCTTTAATGAAAACAGTTACCGAGGGGTAAAAAAAATTCATTTTCACACCTTGATTGTATCTGGGGATTTAAAAAAAAAAAAAGTAAAAGTAAAACACAAGAACCATGAGAACAGGAACTACATATCAAAATAAGAATCCTAAGAAACAAAACAGGGGAACACGAAACAGGAATCGTAACAGTAAGTGACAACACAAACTTTGAAAAATTTTATCAAATGACAAATTAATTGACAACATATAAAAATAGAGGTATTTATAAAAAAACTCTAAAGGTTTTACCAACCTTAATTTGGAATTAATTAATCAAGTGTTAATTGCAAGTTATTTTAATGCATTTACACTGTGAAATAAGAATTTATGCTGATATTGTCAAAATCCCACTTCGTCTTAAACACACACACACACACACACACAAAGAGGGACAGAGTGAACTAGTGAGCGAAAGAACAGGGACAGAGAGCCAGAGATAACATGCTATCAGCAGCTGACACACAGTTGGCAGCGTCACTGAAAATTAAATCATTCAACTCTCTAAGCCTGCCTAATTGCTGACAGAGAGAGACAGTAGTCCAATGTAAGTCCTGCCTAATGTACAATACAGCCTGAGGCAGCATGAAACTGAGCTTGTACCATTTCATTTTCAACACAGATTGCTCCCAGAGCCATGCGTGCAAGCGCAAGGCCATGAAGTCATTGACTTTCACCACAGGGACCGAGAGAGAGAGTGAGATAGGAAGGAGGGGAGGCATGGTACGGATGCTCCATCTCTGTATCTCTGCCCCACAGAGAATCTGAAGATTTTCCTCCTGGGATCAGATGGTCTGTGGTGGATCGATGCTTGATTTAGGCGTTAAATAAACCCTCCTGGAAAACTGATAAGCTGTTGAGGTATTAATTAGCATTCTGAGATAGGAGCCATTTAAAAGTCACCTTTCAATGCACAAACACTGTAGGCTAAGCTCAGGTGTATGCTCTAGTGTAAGCTCAACGGGCTCTTATGAGATGGAAGCTTCATTTTGAAGTATTCGTTTGTCATCTTAAAAGATTTTTTACAGCTTAAAGTTATAGTTCACCCCAAAATGAAAATTCTGTCATCATTTACTCAGCTTTGTTTGTTCCACAATATTTTAAACACATCAAAAACATATTATGTATTTAGTTATTATTATTAATATTATTTTAATGTTTTATTTTTATTATTGTTAATGCTGGGTAGAAGATGGCCGTGTTAGAAAAAAAGGGAAAGGAATCCTTTTAAAATATCCAAAGGGATTGAAAGACAGACCTTCATTCCCTTGGTTTATGATGCCTCAAATATTTATCTAAATGAAATATTCATCTGTGAATCATACTGAATGTGGCAAATAATCTTCTGGTGATTGTAAGTCTGTTATTATTCCTTCTCTCAATTTTCCATGTATGGACAAAACAAAAACTTCAATATCATCAAAAATCCATAAATCCAAGAACTATGATGACATGATTTAATTAAACATATTAATCGGTGATATGAGTGCATTTTAACTGTTTTATGTTCATTAATGTATGACTATTTAGACAATTTTAATTGGTTTTTGTCTTGAAGTTTTCCGTTCAGTCATGACAGCATATTGTGTTTCTCCACAGGAGAAGATGGTTATTTTGAGCAGGATATTTGGTTGGTGACATCTCAAGAGGATGGGAAACAACATCTGTCTTCACAGTAGGCAGAGAGCTCAACATCTGCCTCAGCAGAGGACAAATTCATTAGGCTGACAATAAATCTTTGGAAAGAGAGAAAGAGACAGACAGATAGGAACAGGTGGAAGAGAGGAAGAGAGAATCTAAATCTACATTCACGGTCAATGAACCTAGAAGATGTCATCATTATTTTAAAAATAAAAAAGTTTTAAAATATAATTTTCTTAAATGATATTTATATATATTTTTAAAGATCATGAATTCATAAATATAATTTTGCTCTACATGACATTTTACAACCTCAACCAGTCCCTTCACCAGGACACACGTCTTGGGGGCCAGGACACACAACTTGTTCACAAGCTAATGATGGTCACTGTTTCTTAGTCTCTCATTGTCAACTACAAGCTGATACTATTTCTTACACCAATACAGCGCACTGTGACCCTTTGCAACACAAAAATTTACCAACTGCAAATCTAAGAGCTTTATGCAAGTGCCACAAACCCTGTCCTGCTTTGAAAATCCCACTTCCTATTCCAGATCTGTCACAAAATGATTTGTGAATCTTTCTTGCCATGCAAAATGTGGTTGCACCACTTTCTGAGATATATAGCTTAAGGTTGTTGAGAAAATCCTAGAGAATGAGAGTAGTCATGATTAATTCAGTACTCCCATGTGACCTGCAAACCATTTGTTGTATCAACCATGATACTAAACAGCTTAAGAGACAATGTAAGATGTTGCATTCTGACACCTCTGGTAATGAAGCCCATTATTTACAGCACAGCACCATTATGCATGCTTTGCGCATTTGCTTTACCGCTTAAATAAACATTAGTTGTCCCCAGATCAGGGGGGGGGATAATATCTCTTACAGTGTCAAATCCACCAATTTATCATTCACACCACCATACACATCCCTGGTGCTGACCACAGCAGCTTTGAGCAATCCGGGTTAATGTCCATTTTGACAGTTGAGAGCCATGATGCTTCACTGGGGCTATGTTTTGATACTGAGCAGACACTCATTCAGCATAAAATATTCTGAAATGTCAACATGTCAGTTCTAATTTGTTATCATTTGTGCTTATATGTTTCAAAGTAACCTGCAAGGTGCAATTGCATAAGAGAAATTACAGCAGATGAGGTCAAAAACATTCTCTTGTATTTAACGTTTTACACCTAAAGAAATGAATAGTACTTTTGTCAGTTATAAATGTACCAGTGGCCTAAAAAAATTTATTCTCCATAACCCTTGAACCCATGAAAAACGTGTGCTTAATTGTATTGTATTGAATGCAGATAATTGTCACAACTCAGTTGTGTTAAACTCACGAAAACGAAGAAGACTGAGTAGAATAGTCTTTAATGACACAATATTACATTGATAAGAGTGGACAAGGAATGCAGAAAAACACAGGGTATATATACACAGGGACTAACTAGTTAACTAAATGAGACAACAAGTGAACTAAATGATTAATCAGACACCGGGAAACTGGGTCACAAGGAAAAAGCACAATAAAAACATAACATAACTACGACAGTAGGCCCCCTCCCAAAATAGTCCAATTGAAGAAAGAGGAAGGGGACTCTGGAGGAGGGCTTGGAAAAAACAAGAAACAACAAAAATAGTCCAGGGCACTGAAAACTGTCCATTGGGGAGGAGCCTTGGTGGAGTTGACTTGATGGAAGACATGATGCAGCCACTGAAGATGGAGACACTGGTGAAGATGTCAGGCCAAAGAGCCCACACCACACAGATGGTACTGGAGACCGAGGTGGAGCCACGGCAACAAGCGTCCGAGGTGGAGCCGGATAACCAGAGGACAGAGGCGGAGATGGTGGGACAGATGACGAAGGCAGAGCCATAGGAAGGACGGAGCCAGACGGAGCCGAAGGTGCAGGCAGGACAATGTCTGACCAAGGTGGAGCCGGCAGGACGAGGGAGCCCGGTGGAGCTATATGGCCGATGGTTTCCAGTGAAGACAAGGGAGGGAGGAGCCAAAGCAGAGCCGAGGTGGAGCGATGGGCCCAGAGGCTGGAGGAGAAGCCAGGGGATCCTCTGTGCTGGATGGAGCTGGTGGCCTGAAGACACTGGGCAGGTCCTCCCAACCCCTGAGTTCCACAAGCACTCCCTCGGAGATCCGCGGTGTTGCCGGCTCGTGCACCAGGTCAGACAGTTAGGGGCTCAGGCTCCAGGGCGATGTCCTCTCCTGTGCTCTCTGATGGATCAGGCTTGTCGATCAATGTTTTAAAAGTATGCTAAAGTGTTCTTCTTTTTCACAAGGGAAGGTTGGTCCTCCCTCACAGAGGCTGCCATTTTAAGATCACATAAGCAGAATATTTCTCATTTTATAATGGTCACCACTCTATTCTTGGACACATCTGGGTGCAAAACATATTAATAATGGGTGACAAACTGGATATATGAATTGAAATTGGAAATTTCTATAACTGCATCAAATTCCAAAAAATAATAATAAAAGAAAGCCATAATACTGCTTCCACACCATTAGATGTCAGAATAATGCACCAGAACATTGTATTGACCAAAAAAACACAAAAATTCTTAGCCCACCTATTTTTTAATCTTTACACTATTCTTCCAGTACTTGCAGTCATTTTTAAAGTCAACATGAAATGGCATTCACAATCCAAATTACTTTCATCGTGTGACATATTCAACAAGATATAGATAATATGTGTGATAATGATAAATGCTGCACTGATGAATCATACATAATTAGGCCAGTCCAGAAATGTGTATAAAGAGAGTTACTAGTAGGAATGAGGCCAGAGCCAAATACCTTATTCGGAAAGGCATGGATAATGACTTCAAAACAATAAGAGGGAAAAAATATTTGTTAGCAGTTATTCCTTGTGCTTGCTGGATAGCCTGATATTTAAGATAAACATAACATTACAATAATGAGTGTGTAAAGTGAATGTGCAAACTCTATGAATGAAAATTAGTGCAGCACAATCAGCCGCAGCAAATCGGTCTCGGAGCCAGATAGCAGACGATTGATGTAACATTGTGTCTGGACTGGACATCAAAGAAATAGAACAGGGCATCTGTTTACTGTTGGTGACTCGTCAAACCAAATTCAGGGTATATAGGGGTTCCCTTTTGAAGTGGAACTCTATGCTGTCATGGAGTTGACGCTATGGGAACGCTCTCCACTGCACTCCAATCTTGATTGGCTACCGCAGTCAGGTGATATCACAGCCGCGCCGACAGGGTATAAAAGGGCGCCTAGAGAAAACATCATCAGCTTCTTTGTCTTCAGGAAGCCGTTTGTTTGTGTGTGTGTGTGTTTGTGTGTATGTGTGTGTGTGTGTGCGCGTTTTTGTGACATATCAGGACACAAATGTGTATAATGACATGGGTATGACATAGGTATTACAAAAAGAGGTGACTTATGAGGACATTACCCATGTCCCCACTTTTCAAAAGGCTTATAAATCATACAGAATGAGTTTTTGTGAGAAAGTAAAAGTGTGCACAGTTTCCTGTGATGGTTAGGTTTAGGGGTAGGGGTAGTGTAGGGGGATAGAAAATACAGTTTGTACAGTATAAAAACCATTACGCCTATGGAATGTCCCCACAATTCACAAAAACGAATTGTGTGTGTGTGATATCTCGCTGTGTGTTTGTGGTTAGGAGACAAAAAAAGAACTGTAGGGAACAGCACATTCCAGGGCCCAGTTTATGGCTGGGCCCCTCTCTGTAAGAGCGGACAAAGGTGTGCTACATTTTGATTGGATCTTGGTGGTCTAACACAAACAAACTGTCCAACGCCATCAGATAAAGATGTAAGGACAACATCCAGACACCTCTTAGAGGGCAAGAAGAAGACCTCTTGTACCAAGCCTGGGAAGAACAGGACTTCTCATTGGTCCACATGCAGTTTCTTATCAGTATATAATTTCCTAATTCCCATTAGATGTAATATAGCTGATGTTAGTTAATAACAAATAATCTCTCGTTTATTTGTTTGGTGCATAATAAGGTTCTCCACCTTATTATTTTCAGGAAAACAGTTCATCTTTCCATAAGATAACGTAACTCTTCCATAGCCACACTCAACTTAATCACTTTGTATTCTATGTATCTTATGCATTTTATTCCTTTATCATTCATGGTATTCATTTAGTTGTGTTAGTTATCCTTGTTTATCTTTTTGTTAATAACATTTATTTTATTACACTTGTGTCATCCTTGTGCTGATAATACAGAAGAGGTTCTACAAGTTAGCAATCTCACCAATCTTTCAAATAGATCAGCTGACCACTTTACATTAATTCTAAATGAATGAAAAGCCCCCCCTGTTGAGAGTGTTCTCATGTTGCCAAGGTAAAAGACCTTGACTGGTGCCCTGAACTAGGAAAAGGGGGGGGAAGTGGTCATCTGATGTACTCACAATCACACCTTAAGTGACGTGTGATCCAAAAATCACAACGTCAGCGGTGACGTGAGTACCAATCCCTATTTTACTTCGCGTCCTTGGATGGGCGAAAGTAAAAATCACTACAGAACCATGACAAGCAGTCTGCGCCCTGCAGTCATAAGGTTCGCAGGTAGAGTTAGCTGAGGAGCTAGAGAAGGATTTATCTCCTTCTCATGCATCACTTACTTGCGCTCCTGCTCCCAGGCCAGACTGGGAAGCCTGCTCTGAGTCTTCTTCCAATCTGGCAGAAAGCAAGTTGTTGGCCCAATCTAGTTCTAAGGAACTAGATGTGATGGGAGTTGAGATGGATGGATTGCCCTTCGTGCAACCAAGATGCTGCATCGTACTGCTATACTACAGGCATGTCTGTACGTCTTCCTTCAGACAATCTGAAGCTGATAACATTTTCTCTAGGTGGCCTTTTATAGCCTGCCAGCATGCCTGTGATGTCACCTGACTGCAGTAGCCAATCGAGCATATATCACACGTGCTTCAGGCACCGGCTCACACAAAGTGTTCCCATAGCGTAAAAACAAACAAACATTCATCTGCTTTGTGTGTGGTTTAACATTAAAAGTGACGTACAGTCTCTGTTCATCTGTTCTCTTCCTAAATAAATGAATGCATAAACTTGCCCTTATGCTCGTCCTCTAAGTTCATGATTAAAAATGAAAATGTGAATGAAAGCAAAAGCTATTAAAAGTATTATCATTAAAATATTATGGGTAATAGATTATGACTGAATTTTACCGACCCTGTCCATCAAAATGACGGACAATGAGAAAGTCTAACCCGACCTCTGGCTCCGACATGTTGCATGGATGTGCTTTGGGTGACCCAAGTTCAAGTCCTAGCTTGGGGACCTTTCCTGATCTCGCCCCCCTCTCTCTCCCACTTCACATTCTCTCAGTTCTACTATCCCAGGGGTCTCCAAATATGGTCCTGGAAGGCCGCTGTCCTGCAGAGTTTAGCTCCAACCAACTCCAACACACTTGCTTGAAAATTTCTTGTACACCTAGTGAGAACTTGATTAGCTGGTACAGGTGTGTTTAATTGGGGTTGGAGCTAAACTTTGCAGGACAGAGTTTGGAGACCTCTGTACTATCCTAACTCAATAAAGGCAAAAAATGCCTGGTTTAAGCCCCGCCCACATTTGGTTTTATCCATTCTTTTGCCATTGCTACAGATATATACAAATATTGGCTTTGCTGCACACCCCTAGTTAATAGGGTGTATTTTGATTTCATGTTGATTTTAAAACTCTTGCTATGGTCTGCTGTGAGTGTGGCTGGTTAAAGGGTTAATAGCTTAATTCTACTCCCTGAATCAGGTGGGAAACATTCCTTTAATAATCTCCCACTGAATGCCGCCTGAGACTTCATCCATTTGCTGTAGGCATGCATGCTCTGAGAATTGAAACACAGGCAGATATAGCATATCATGAGCACATTAATTATGGTTGCTTCTTCTGCTGTTGCTGTGCTGTCATTGCCGGTCCCCATGCGTGAAAGACATTGGGACTGTAGTAGCAGCTGAGAAATGGGCCAGACCTGCTCATTTCTACCTGTTTAGTTTGTTTCTCTCTCCCTCCTGACTTGAAAACATGAAAGACAGAGAAAATTGGGAAACGACAAAACAGAAGGCTGTCTAAAGCAAGATTTTGATAGTTTTTCTTTTACAAATGTCTGTATTTTAATTCTATTTTAATTATTTTAATACTAGTAATTTCTGTTTAGTTAGTGTTACTTTCAGCAATGTTAATTTATGTTGAATTTTTATTTCATTACCAGATTTCTGTTCATTTTTAAGCCACATGTGGTGTGATGAACAGACCAAAATTTAATTTGATTAATTGTTAATTTTAAGTTCTTTTGAGTGATGGTAGGTAGATCCAGATCATAATCCCATTCTGGGGTGCGTTTCCCATTGTTACCAGCATAGTTTAACGATTCTGTGTTTCCGAAACCTTCCAAGAAACATTCACAAACAGCTTTGCAAACTTGTGTGGTTGGAACTACGGCTCCCAACCTGTGGTTGGAAGTATAGTTTCCTGTTAGTAGGCCTATAACATGCAAACCTAAAAAGATGGAACAAAAAGCAAGCTAACATGCAGTACATTCTATATCCTTCAGTGAAATACATATATTTCAGTCAATATGTTTTAGGGTGTCAACAATCAGTGCATGTGCATAAATATGCAAGGGTACCAATTGCTTTATTTGATATTGATGAGTCAAACATCAAATAAAGCAAAATGATGAGGAATAAAAATAGTGAAGTAGGAGATGTCATGCTCAGTATGCAGCATCTCTGAGAAATTACATTATGGAGAAAGCTGTTGACTGAATGAACCACATGCATATGGGAATTGGGAAGTGTATGCCAATTACATGTAAATGTAATTAAAAAATTGAATTGCTTTCTGTTGTTTAAATTAACTATAAAAATATTACATGAATTGCATTCTCCAAACAATGAGCCAAGCAGAAGTTATAACTCCATCACCTTCACATAGCGTCATTAATGACAGTCCTATATTGTTGAACTGTTTCAACAATGATGCATAGTACTACAGTGGTTTAGCAGTGAGTTATATTGTTGTATGGGAAAAGCAGCCCTGAATGATTTGGTTCTCAATTCAACTAACTGACTCAATGATGCAGTCATAGCGGTCGCAGCTCACACAATGGCGAGGAGATTTTTCATAGGTTTTTTTGTTGTTGTTGTTCAAAATTGGCAAAATTAGTCAACACATCATCAATCTTTTGTCCAAAACGTGTTTTTGTCTTACCCTGATTCATTACGGTAAGCCTATTATAAGTGTTTATATTTTAGACCTAGCAGGATGGTTTTTGATGTGTGTGGTGTGGGAGTGGCAAAGGTTAGCTGTCACAACAAGCAAGAAAGGCTGACATGAAAAAGCTAAATCTCCAACCTCAGGTGAATCACCCATTTTTTACGCCGAGGAAAGCCTGCTGGCAAAATGACAATGCAACAGTGCTTGCAATAAAACAAGAATCAACATTGGCTTGGCTTTTCGGAGATGATGAGAACTGAGGGATTTGAAATGTTTGAAAAGCGATGCGGAGATGGAGTTATTACTCAACAGGTGAGGTATTTCATTGAAGACATAAACTGCCATATGTAGCTCTAGATAGAGTTTAATAGACTTTAATAGAGTCTAATAGAGTTCATTGTAAAGCATTATCTGTTGTGAAGGGTCATTTCATTATGGTTGTTTTAGCGCTGTGCTGGAATTTTCAAGGAAGTACCGTGTCTATTAATGGGTTATACAGTACCGTCTTCAGCTAATCAGCTTGAGATCCTTTCCATCTAAGCTGGTTATATCTCTTAAAGGTGCCCTTGATTCAAAAATTGAATTTACCTCGGCATAGTTAAATAACAAGAGTTCAGTACATGGAAATGACATACAGTGAGTCTCAAACCCCATTGTTTCCTCCTTCTTATATAAATCTCATTTGTTTAAACGACCTCCGAAGAACAGGCGAATCTCAACATAACACAGACTGTTACGTAACAGTCGGGATCATTAATATGTACGCCCCCAATATTTGCATAATGCCAGCCCATGTTCAAGGGATTACACAAGCCAGTATTAACGTCTGGATCTGTGCACAGATGAATCATCAGACTAGGTAAGCAAGCAAGAACAACAGCGAAAAATGGCAGATGGAGCAATAATAACTGACATAATCCATGATAGCATGATATTTTTACTGATATTTGTAAATTGTCTTTCTAAATGTTTCGTTAGCATGTTGCTAATGTACTGTTAAATGAGGTTAAAGTTACCATCGTTTCTTACTGTATTCACGGAGACAAGAGCCGTCGCTATTTTCATTTTTAAACACTTGCAGTCTGTATAATTCATAAACACAACTTCATTCTTTATAAATCTCTCCAACAGTGTAGCATTAGCCGTTAGCCACGGAGCACAGCCTCAAATTCACTCAGAATAAAACGTTAACATCTTGTAAAGATCCATTTGAGGGTTATAGCTGTGTGAACTTTGTAAATGCGCTGTAATATAGTCGAGAGCTCGTTTGGCAGGGAGCACGCGTTTTAAGGGGGCGGCGCCGAGTGTAAATCAGTGCATTGTTAATGATGCCCCAAAATAGGCAGTTAAAAAAATTAATTAAAAAAAATCTATGGGGTATTTTGAGCTGAAACTTCACAGACACATTCAGGAGACACCTTAGACTTATATTACATCTTGTGAAAAATTATTCTTGGGCACCTTTAAGGCTAGTACTAGTGAATGTTTATGAGAAGATGGATAATCTCTCTCTCTTTTTTTAGTCAAGAGAAAGAACAATATTCATCCGCAAAAGCAGATGCACAACCAAAACAGTGTTCTTCCACAAAATGCATGCAGTTTTATTTTTAACCGCGTACTGTGTATCGTGTACCTTTAAGCAAGAACTTGAACTTTATTTGCACTGGCAAAATTTTAAAAAGAAAATAAAAAACATAAAAATTTCATCATGTGATGAAAAATGATTAGAAAACAAGGTAAAACTTTACTATAAGGTTCCATTAGTTAAAATGTAATGCATTAACTAACATTAACTAACAATAAGCAATACATTACAGTATTTATTAATCTTTGTTAAGGTAAGTTAATAAAAAATACAATTGTTTATTGTTAGTTC
The DNA here is from genome assembly GCA_003731715.1 of Anabarilius grahami. Classification (NCBI taxonomy): domain Eukaryota; kingdom Metazoa; phylum Chordata; class Actinopteri; order Cypriniformes; family Xenocyprididae; genus Anabarilius; species Anabarilius grahami. The sequence goes on from RJVU01028295.1 coordinate 2,708,614, forward strand.
ATGTTAGCTCAGGTCCATTAAACAATATTAAATGATACAACTTTTGTTTTAATAATGTATTATAAAATTATTAACTTCAACAAAAAAATAATAAATGCTTTAGAAGTATTTTTCATTGTTAATTTATGTTAACTAATATACTGTAGTTAACTAATGTTAACAAATGATTATATTATTTCAGTTCAATTTTCAACCACTCTTTGTAATTCTATTCATTTAGCTTGTTAATGACGTTTTTGTTGTAGTATAATAACCCTGGCCTGGTCTAGAGGAAACTTTTTGCAAGTAGTCCATTTTTTATGCTTCAGTAAACATTCAAAGTCACTGTTCAATTTTACGCTATTTGCCTTGATGCCGCAGTCATGATCCACTTTATTCAGCTATGAAAATACTCAGCTGACCTAAATTGACCCAAAAGCGCTTTTGCCAAACTATTACGAAAAAGTACAGACTCTGTACTGTCCATGGTTTCATCCAGAACTATTTTAATATCCTTCTCCATCTAAGAAATAAAGAGAATGTAATATTAATGGTGCAGTAGCTTACAGCTGTAGTTCAATACAGTGATAAAACGCCTTCATACTAAGAGAGGTGGAATTCTAGTTATTTCTTTTTCCCTGGCTGCTGTGCAAGTGGTGATATCTAAATAGATTCAGCTGTTGATTGACAGCATGGGGATGAGCTGTTATCAGCTGGACCACAATGTTGTGTTTGGTGAGGTTGTGAGGTACCGTCTCCCGTGGCAGTGTGATTTTTGCTACACTGTGTAAGCCCAGCATGCTCTCTGTCTGTCTCAGGACTACATTAACATTTGTGATTGACAGAAAAAGATAGAGGCTTGGCAGATTTTGAGATGTTTTGGTAACAACGAACCTAGATATTTAAGGTAACAGCCGCTCCCTAAAACTGTCTAGTAAGCAATCCTACATTTCTGTCATACTCTGTTGCATCTTTCACATAAAAAAAATGCTGGGTTAAAAACAACCCAAGTTGGGTTAAAAATGAGTTAATTAATCATTTTGGGTTCATTTTAACAATAATTGGGTTAAATAAAACCGCCCAGCATGTTGGGCAAACATTAACCCAACCGCTGGGTTAAAAGAGTCCAATCGCTGGGTTTGTCCATTTTTTGTCCATGTTTTTAACGTTCATTTGCCTTTTTAGTCATTTTGTGAAACAGTGATGCTATTTTGTTTTGTCGACTCCTGCATAACCAGACTATCAGCATTAAGGGGCCATGCATATAGAATGCATTCTTGTCTTTAAAAACGCGAGACGCTGCTCAATCGTACGATTGACTATGATGAATGAAAAAGGACAGACACATTTTAAAAAGTATTTTGCCTTTACACGGCATCTTAAAAAAGCCGTGCTTATGTGCAAAATGCTGAAAAAAACAGTGAGACAAAAGTACTGTATACTTCTTTTGTATACCTTCCAGTCCGGTTCGGTATTTTTTGCCATCAGCAGCATCATATCGACATATGAGGTAATTAAAATGATTAATTGGTAATTGGCAAATATGAATCCAAGTCCTTCACATAAAAATCAGTGTACAGGCTTTCATAGACAACATAGGAAGGTGAGGAAGGTCTCATTTTTTTAAAGGGGACCTATTATGCCCCTTTTCACAAGATGTAATATAAGTCTCTGGTGTCCCCAGAATGTGTCTGTGAAGTTTCAGCTCAAAATACCCCACAGATAATTTATTATAGCTTGTCAAATTTGCCCCTACTTGGGTGTGAGCAAAAACATGTTGTTTTTGTGTTTGTCCCTTTAAATGCAAATGGGCTGCTGCTGTTTGATAACGTAGTCAAGCAAAAGGCTAATCATATTAATTACTGTTATGTGTCCAACGTTGTAAAGAGTGATTCCATTGTGCAGCGTTTACCTCAGTAAGTTGAGCTCGTGTGAGCGAGTGGAGGTGGGGCTAATTATCATATTCATAGATCTGACTAAATAAAGCAAGGGTGTAGAGTTACAATCAAGCTATTTTAAGGTATGAAGTTTTTTTTTAACAGGAAAAAACATTTAAATATGTCATTTTGGTGATCAAAGATGATTTTTCAGGGATAAAATTATTGACTACAGTAGGACTTTAAACACAAAAAAGTCAGATTTTCATGATATGTCCCCTTTAAGTTTCATTACAAGCTGTACACATCGGCAATAAAAAAGCGATTAATACATAAAAATTCTTGCATATAGCCCCTTTAAAGTGTGTGTATCTCATGAGCTGCTCTCACAAGCGTTCATTAAAACAGATTTAGTTGCGTTTAGTTGCATTTTCAGTAGTTTGTTGTTCCACTTATTTTTCAACTGTGAAACAACAGGCTGAGCCACTTTGTAGACCAACTAATTAGCGCAAAAAGGCACATATGAGAGTTGAGCATACAGAGTACACATGGTTAACAAACTGGGCTGTGTGCATACAGTACATCTGTAATAGGCTAATGATGAAATTTACATCACGTGCACTGTATGCACAACCTAGCATATGCATAAAAACAGAAGTATACACTCTAAGAAGAAAAGGTTCTATATAGAAACTTAAAGGGTTCTGTCAGATGCTTCATACACCAATCAGGCATAACATTATGAGCACTGACAGGTGAAGTGAATAACACTGATTATCTCTTCATCACGGCACCTGTTAGTGGGTGGGATATATTAGGCAGCAAGTGAACATTTTGTCCTAATGTTGATGTGCTAGAAGCAGGAAAAATGGGCAAGCGTAAGGATTTGAGCGAGTTTGACAAGGGACAAATTGTGATGGCTAGACAACTGAGTCAGATACCACAGCACTCCTTCAGGGGTCTAGTGGAGTCCATGTCTCGACGGGTCAGGGCTGTTTTGGCAGCAAAAAGGGGGACCAACACAATATTAGGAAGGTGGTCATAATGTTATGCCTGATGGGTGTATATAGAACCTTTAAGGGGTACCCATCATGGGACCATTTTATGGATCTAATTGTAATTAAAGGCGCTCTAAGCGATCTCACGCGTTTTTAGGCCAAAACATTTTTTGTCACATACAGCAAACATCAACTTACTATCCGCTAGCTGCCTGTCCCCTGAACACACTGTAAAAAAACGCGGTCTCTGTAGTCGCCACAAGCTCCGAAAACGGCAACAAAAACAAACTAGTGCAGCCTGGACCACAAAACATATTAAACATGCTCCAGCCAATAACCGACAAGCAGCGTCAATACGCAAGCTACTTACATTTTAAATGCGCGTTCATGACTGTTTCAGGAAGCACGGAGGGGAGGGGCAGGAGGAGGAGGAGGGAGGGTCTAGCTAGCCTCTGTTTTGTTTGACAACACTTCGAACGTCAACAGGAAGTTACTCCACCCAGGATCGCTTAGAGCGCCTTTAATTAATTTTGTTTTAATTAATTTTTAATTGTAATTATGAATTAAATAGCTATAGAACCTTTTTGGCATAAGGGTTTTTTTTCCTTTTTTTTCTTTAGAATTGAGTCAAGAACTCAAAAAAATTTAAATGTTAGGTTTAGATTTTGAGTATGGCCTAGTTCGGCTTTTGGAAGCAGTGTAACGGCTTTTGAACTTGTGTTTCTCGATGAACTGATAAACACTGTGCATAACAACTACTGAAACTTGCATACAGCCAGCCAATCAGACTGGAGTGTGCCATTTTGAGACAGCTGTTGCCATTTTTGAATATGCATCAGACAGTATGTGGGTTTTCCACCTGAGGCCGTGACTAACAATGCTGTATCTGCTCTCTGTTCATGATGGAGACTCTCAGGCTGTTTTCAGAGGAGTTTGCTGGAGTGTCCCACTGCTTCAGATCTGAGAGCTCTAGTCGTTTCTCCAAAAGGTTAAAATGAATCTTTCAGCATTATGAGAGAAACCTCGGGCCATTGCAGACTGATGGATGGTGTGGAATCAAATCTCTGTCAAGGTTGCGGCCCCGCAGAGAGCCCTACATTGACAGACCAAGCATATTTTTTTCTTTCATATCACAGAAGTTCTGCTTTTGAAGAGTAGTTTTTTCCACGTGATAAAAGGCTCAGAAATATCTAAGGTTATCTGGGAGTTCACTGTTCGCTGCTGCAGTGTTTTAAATAATTAAAGCAAAGCAAAGATAACAGAGACACAGAGTTGCTGAATCAAACATGGTGAGAGGGCAACATGATCGATGTCTGATGAAAATGTAGACTGTATACTTACTGCTATGTAAAAAGTTTGCAAAACAGGATACATTATACAAAAATACACGTTTCAAAGTAGGATACTACACATGACCTCACAGTGTTGCTTGTTTAACTCAGCAGAGGCAGCTATTGTCTCTGACTTAAAAACACATTTGGAATATTTGAATCTGATCATTAATGAGGCAAGAAAGAGGTAACAATTGCAGCTAAGGTCAAGTCAGTGGCAATGACTTTTGCAATACAGTACCCAATGCAATGTGCTCCATTTTGCAAAGTGCATACTATATATAATATTCTGCAGAAATATTATGTTATTCTATGCTATTCTGATAGATGAACAGCATATTTTGAAGGCAATAATGTGGGCAAAATCCATCAGGATTTTATTGGCTTGTGAAAAAGCTAATGCTGAAATTGCTGTAAGCTAGTCCTTCAGCACGCTATCAGATTTCCTCTGAAACCCTCCACCTCCCCCAGCTCCACCTGCCTACTGTAGATCTGCTACGGGATTTATGTATGTCTATTTATGCAGCAGCAGCATGTCTGTGTATCTATTGGCAGCAGCAAGTCCATACTTTCTCTGCAGCAGCAATAATCTACAGCAGCAGCAGCATAACAGATCTAGTCTACCAATAGTCCAAATACATTAACATTGCCATATTCAATAACATGCTATTTTAAATCAGGGAAGCAGTATTCTGTCTTCTTCTGTTTTGCCTCTAATGTCCCTCAGGATGATCATCAATAACCAGCTAAACTAAACACCTGAAGCAGGATGATTTCACTTTTAAATTGCTATCAGAGTTGGAGACCAAGAACAGCTGAACCACCCTTAGGAATTAAAATCACAAATATGCAGATATTTAGATTAGGTGTAACTATTATATTCTGCAAACAAATATTAACCAGGGATTTTGTTGGCATTTTCGAAACAGAGGTGGGATTACTTACTGGAATTGATGTTAGCTCAGAGTATTGAAACACTGTTATTGTTTACTTTTAATTTAAAACACTTATCCACATTAGCATAATTTTTTTAAATCTCTTTATATAACAGAATGTATTTCTAATTCTGTTCATGCAGAAACAGATTAATGTGTTCAGATTTCTCAAAGGGCCACACAAAGAGATTTAGATTCTCATCTTTTACTCATCCTCATGTCGCTCCAAACCTGTATGATTTTTTTACATGGAACACATAAGAATATATTTTGTAGAGTGTTCAAGCTGCCTTTTACCATACATTAAAAGTCAAAGGGAATATGAGCTCCCAAATATGAACAGCACTAAAATGGCAAAGTCTTCTAAAGAGGAACAGACTGAAATGTAAAGTGATATTCTACCCCAAAATGAAAAATCTGCCATCATTTACTGACCCTTATGCCATTCCAAACCTTCCAAATTCCAAAACCTTCCAAATTTTGAAGAATGTTGGTAACCAGTTTTGGTGATCATAGGGCTGCACGATTAATCGGATGATTAGAAAAATAAAATCACGTTTGAACGATTTGGCTTAGTTCGATTATGAAATCGCAAAGGTTGCGATCATTTTTTTACGCGCGGCTTGTCAATGAAGTATGGCTCCAAATGCTAATCCATCTGAAAGCACTGGTAGCTTGAGTCTCTTATAATGTACATTTGAAAAAGCAACACGCGTCAAACATCATTCAAGACATGAGAAGCATTTATTAACATCTTGTCACACAAAAGACAACATTTAATAACATGTTTTTACTCCAAACTCACTTCATAACAACAGTTGAGCATCCTTCTGTGAGATGATGTGGCTTCTCACACAGAATAAGGCAGTCGTGTGTTTTGCAGTCGTGTGTTTATAAGTCATGTTTAATCAATCAAACCGTTTCAATAGTCTGTTTATTCAGCTACAGCAATGGTATGGGATCTCCTGGAATGATGCGTGTTCTACTTCAGCAGCAGGGCATATTTGCAGTTTCTGCGTGAGAGCGCCCTCTGGCTTTCAGATGGAGAAGCATTTACTACTGATCACAGAGCCGTACAGCTCTGACAAGCTGTGCATAAAATAATCGAAGTCTTTGCCAAATCGTGTGCGATTTAATTGCGAATAAATTGCGATTAATTGTGTAGCCCTAGGTGATCATTATAATTTGTATAGACAAAAAAAACAAACATCTTCTTCTGTATTCCAGAGAAGAAAATTAGTCATACAGGTTTTTGTATCGAAATGATGGTGCGTAAATTATGACAATTCTCATTTTGGGTGAACTGTCCCTTTAAGCTGTTATTCACTGTAAATCTTTACCTCAGTCGGTTCCTTTAAAGAAACTACTGTATAGCTTCAGAAGAGTCATATAGACCACAATTATAATTAGGGCTGGCTAAAAAAATATAGATTTCTCAATTTTAATTGATTCTCATTTTTATGAACTGAAATCAATTCTTAAATCCCAAGAATCGATCTTTTAGTGTATGCTGTTTTCAGGTAATGAATTAACAAAACTTTGTAGTGCACCTCCCAAAATAAAATAAAAAGTGTGATATCTAAATGTTACATTCCATTCCCAAGATCTTTAAAGATCGTAACATTTAATGGGGGCTCGTCCGGGATACTATTTATTTTTCCTGTGAAATTAATTACTGCTGGTGTGGATGGTAGAATGACCATGTTTCTAGTATTTCCCCTCATGTGTATTAGGGTTGCATAAGGATTTTGAATGGACTGGCTAACCATGTGATTAGTGCTTGTGACTGGCGTAAACTGTATAGCTGATTTTGATTTAGGAGATTTTGTTAATGCATCAACTTTTTTCCTTAAGAAAATTTGTCATGTACTGTATCTCATATATATCTAAAGTAATTGATATCGAATTTAATCGAATCCCAAGCTTGTGAATTAAAATCAATCCGAATCATGAAATTTGTGTTTCCTACCCAGCCCTAATTATAAAACTGATATGCTGATTTTTGGAGCTTGAAAACCACTGATTACAATATATGCTTTCATGTATGGAAAAGAGCAGCAGTAACATTCTTCTAAACATCTTCTTTTGTCTTCCAGGAAAGAAAGTAATAAAGGTTTGGAACGACCTGAGCCATAAATCAATGTTGATCATTGTCATTTTTGGGTGAACTATCCTTTTAAAGGACACACTTCCAGTACAAACTGATTTAAATGTATGTGTCTGATCTTCCCGAGGGAGATTAAACCATGCCACTGTGAACATTAATAACATTTTAGTCAAGGTTTCAACTGGTGGATTTGCAGATGATCAAATATACCGTCGATCCATCTGACCATCCATAATGCATCAGAAATGACCCTCAAGGCATTCATTTAAAATATATTCAGTGTAAAAAGAATCAATCCGCACAACTACCTGAACATTTTCCACAGTCAGTGGTAGACTACTTAAGTTTATGGATGCTGATGTTTTAAACATTGATTTTTGCACAGTGAAGTCCCTTCATAAAGGAAATTCAATAAAGCAGCGGCAACGTTCAATATTAATATAATAAGACTGATGCAAAAACCTCATTGTTTTAAATTATACAAAATGTTTCGTTATACTGTCCCAAGCATTTCCAAGATGTTGTGTTTATATGTGCACATAAACCGAATCTCACGTCTATGTGGCAGACTATATAACCTTCTCATCAGATGGAAGCTAAAAATAGTCAAGCCCCCCTCCCCATCCTTGTTTCTTTCTTTCTTCACCTGCCTCAGCTCACCTTTTTCCTCACCCCCCCTTCACCACCTCATGTATGAATCTCACTCTCCTTTTCCCCACTGAAGTGTGAAGTGCGCAACACCACAGTTTAAACAAGCATCAATCTTGACGGTGACTGGAACGTCCGTCTTTTATGACTGAACAACAGTGACTCATTCCACCAGTCTCTCTCCAAATCAGGAAAGTTCACAAGTATAAATAACCACCCGTCTGTTTCCAAGAGACGTAACGACAGAGACGTACTGGAGGCAAAGCTAGACAGAGAAAAATCTGCCTCTTGTAGGTCTATTAAATGTTATCGAATGCAGCGTGAGAGTGTGAGTGTGTGTGTGTGGCACGGGAATGAGAGATAAACCGATTGGAGCACACTGCCAGCGCTTGCTTACGGATGTCCACAGCGTCTATTAGATCACACTGGATGAATGATTCTGCATGAGAGAGAGTTTGCAGATCTGGAGATGTGCAGTGTGTGTTTTTAAAGAACTTTCTATGGACCCAATGTCTCCACAAACATAAAACCAGAAATCACCTGCATAATGAGGGCCAGCCGATGGTTCCCTTCAATAAGGCTTGATAAACATTCTAAATATAATGTTTATGAAAATATATAAATGCAGAAAGGTCTCTATAAGGGTTAGATTTTAGGTTTAGAAAATAAAAATGTCATTAGCTTACTATAAAATAATAGAAGTCAATGAAAAGTGATATGGAAAGTGATGAGAAGCAGCTTTGGAGATGCTGGATGAGATGAAAACATCACACCTTTGTGATCCAGGTTTGAGAACAAATGAACACTTTCTGTACTCTTTTATCTTGTTTAATTTTAGTGTTTTGGCTGATTGCAATCATACCAACCTGTTTACTTTTAAACTGAATATGGCTGAAGTGAATTAAAAAGAGTCTTACCTGAGTCACTCTGGATGGACGTGAAGGTTTGCACTTCCTCTGTGCCCGCGAGACAGCGCTGCAGTGAAAGCACTTCTTATTTTTCTTAATGTAAACAACACCACAAACTACTTCATCAAATCTTAGTATAACACAAGACTCGTTATATTTCAGTCACTTAGGGGTTTTTGGATTGGCTTTGCGTTATGTTGGCATCTGTTTGTTTGCACCGCTTCTTTTGTGTGTCTGTACTGTATGTTGTTGTCCGGGCGACAGCATCACTGACTTGAGCGCGCTCTTCCACTCTCCTCAGCAGTACTCGTCCGCTCGCTCGTTCTCTCAGCTTTGTTCATTCCTCCATCCAAGCCGATTTATCAGCGCTAGATAGAGAGGGGGAGACCGGAGAGATGTTCGTGTACAATTCCGTCGTTGGAAGGGAAGATAAAATGACAAAAACATGGTTGATGTTATTAGTTTGAACATACGTGAATGGTTTGGTATATTCAAAACGCAAAACATTGTGGCTAATGTGATGCTGTTGTATTAAGAAGACGTGCACCCCTGTACAGATGAAGATGGTTTGGTCTTACCTAGAGAGAAAGAGAGAGAGGCAGTTCGGGGCACACACTTGAGGAGATATATAAGATAATGAAAGACTAGAAAAGAGCTAATGAGGTAATAATTGGACGAGAACATTTTAAACTTAATGTGACCACATGATAATAGTAATAGATTGAATCTTAATCTGTAACATTATTTTCATGACAATTAAATATAGTTCACCCAAAAATGTATGACTTGCTTTCTTCTGGGGAACACAAAAGAAGATATTCTGAATATTTAACAAAACTGTTTTAGTGAGCATTGACAACAAAAAATACACAGAGACATTTCTCAAAATATCTTTGTAAAAATTGTAAAAATAAAAAATGATGTTCATGATTAGTTATCACAACTTTTTTCTTTTGTCAATCAACTTAAATAATTCATTTGGTTCAGATAACATAATATTTTGTGTTTCTGTTGATTGAACCAATCTCTATTGTATTAACTCACATTTTTAATTTCAATTAACTCAAAATCTTAAGGCAACCGTGGTAACTTACTTTTTTAAGTTAAACCAACAATAATTTTACAAGGCAGTTTTGGAACAACATAGGGTGAGTAAATGATGACAATATTTTTGTTTCATTTGAGTCAGAATTGTGAGTTATAAAGTCACAATTGCGAGATATAAAGTCAGAATTGTGAGTTATAAAGTCAGAATTGCGAGATATAAAGTCAGAATTGCGAGATATAAAGTCAGAATTGTGAGTTATAAAGTCACAATTGCGAGATATAAAGTCAGAATTGCGAGTTATAAAGTCAGAATTGCGAGATATAAGTCAGAATTGTGAGTTATAAAGTCACAATTGCGAGATATAAAGTCAGAATTGTGAGTTATAAAGTCAGAATTGCGAGATATAAGTCAGAATTGCAAGTTATAAAGTCACAATTGCGAGATATAAAGTCAGAATTGTGAGTTATAAAGTCACAATTGCGAGATAAAGTCAGAATTGTGAGTTATAAAGTCAGAATTACGAGTTATAAAGTCAGAATTGCGAGCTATAAAGTCACAATTACGAGATATAAAGTCAGAATTGTGAGTTATAAAGTCAGAATTGTGAGTTATAAAGTCAGAATTGCGAGTTATAAAGTCAGAATTGCGAGATATAAGTCAGAATTGCGAGTTATAAAGTCTCAATTGCGAGATATAAAGTCAGAATTGTGAGTTATAAAGTCAGAATTGCGAGTTATAAAGTCAGAATTGCGAGCTATAAAGTCACAATTACGAGATATAAAGTCAGAATTGGGAGTTATAAAGTCAGAATTGCAAATTATAAAGTCACAATTACGAGATATAAAGTCAGAATTGTGAGTTATAAAGTCAGAATTGGGAGTTATAAAGTCAGAATTGGGAGTTATAAAGTCAGAATTGCAAATTATAAAGTCACAATTACGAGATATAAAGTCAGAATTGCGAGATGTAAAGTCAGAATTGTGAGTTTTAAAGTCAGAATTACGAGATATAAAGTCACAATTGCGAGTTATAAAGTCAGAATTACGAGCTATAAAGTCACAATTGCGTGATATGAAGTCAGAATTGGGAGTTATAAAGTCAAAATTACGAGTTATAAAGTCACAATTACATTTCAAACCTGTATGGAACGCAAAAAGATAATTTTTGAAGAACTATCACATAGTGCAGTAGCATGACTGACCATGGTGAGTGTTAGACGTCAATAAAACAGCATGTAAGGAGCCCTATCATACACCCAGCGCAATGCGGCACCAGGCGCGACGCAAGTGTTTTTTGCTAGTTTTGCTAGTTTTTTGCTAAACACAATATTAGGAAGGTGGTCATAATGTTATGCCTGATTGGTGTATATATTTGTAAATTGCAACTGCATCATTACAAATGTGTAATTAGAAATATAAATACATAACATAAAACTTTCAATAGAAGTATATTTTAGTTTACCGGCTTGACATTTGGCAATGCACATATTTCAAACCATATTTCCATAAACCATATTTCAAAGACAATAGATGTAATTATGAGATTACACTTACAAAAAAAAGTACTTAAGTAGCTCAAAAAGCACTCTAAAGTTCAGCTAATTGCCTTTAATATAAATTTTTCTATAATTTGTTTTAATTTAAGTGTAAATAACATAATATAAAGTGTCTGAAAACATTACATTCAGTTCACACTCAACTATATTGTTTTAAATTATGTTATTTCCATAATAAGAACACTTTTTAAAAATATACCAAAGTACTTCTATATTTTACCACTTTTTCACACAGGACAACATGAGGATGAGTAAATGATAACAATTTTCAACCTGGAAAATTCCATATTATGTGTTCTCGTATCTTACTAACCTTCTCTGAAAGAAGTTATAGCTAATATAAGCTTCTGTCACGATTAAAGCCACTACACCTACCAGCTTTCATTTGATACACACAAGGATTTCAGAAAGAGACTGTTTACACAGAAGGAAATCCACCCACAGGAATTGCATCAGTAACCAGAAGCTCATCCACCAAGAACAGTAGTCCCATCTCTAAAAGGACTATTTAAATTTTGCAGCTCAAATAACACTTTTTTTCATTAAGAATTATGTAATATAAGCTCTTTAAAAAAAACACAAGCTGCACATTACTTCTTTTAAACCTTCAGAATGTCTATTCTCCAACATTTAGGGGCCGTTTACAGGAAACAGGCCGTTCATTTACACGACAACAGCGTTTTGGGGCCTGAAAATGCAAACGTTTAAGGTTTCAAAGTATACATTTTTGAAAACAATACAGTTATCATCTTCATCTAAACTACAAAAACGCGAATCTGGAAAATGGTGGTGTCATGTGTGTTCAGTCTAGTCTCTCTAGGTATGCACGAGTACTTGACTTGACTCCCAGTCCACATTTTCCTGACATTTTGCTGCTTTATAGTCTAGGGTCACATATAGTAATAAAACAACCTCATCGTCCATCCAGACAAAATTGCTCAATGCTTTTGCCATCTTGATTGATTGTATTCACTGCTCTGTAGAAGAATGTATGGAAGCTTGTTTTCGCCACTGAATGACAAAAAAAAAAAAAAAAAAGGGTAATTGCGACTTTTTAACTCACAATTCTGACTTTTGTTTTGCAATTGCGAGTTTAGATCTCGCAATTATGACTTTTTTTTCTCAGAATTGCGAGTTATAAAGTCAGAATTGCGAGTTATAAAGTCAGAATTGCAAGTTATAAAGTCACAATTGCAAGTTATAAAGTCACAATTGCGAGATATAAAGTCAGAATTATGAGTTATAAAGTCAGAATTGCATCATATAAAGTCAGAATTGCGAGTTATAAAGTCAGAATTACGACTTATAAAGTCAGAATTGCGAGATATAAAGTCACAATTGCGAGTTATAAAGTCAGAATTACGACTTATAAAGTCAGAATTGCGAGATATGAAGTCACAATTGCAAGTTATAAAGTCAGAATTGTGAGTTATAAAGTCAGAATTGCGTGATATAAAGTCACAATTGCGAGATATTAAGTCACAATTGCATGATATGAAGTCACAATTTGCTTGATATAAAGTCAGAATTGCATGATATGAAGTCAGAATTGTGAGTTATAAAGTCAGAATTGCGAGTTATAAAGTCACAATTGCGAATTATAAAGTCACAATTGCATGATATGAAGTCAAAATCAGAATTGTGAGATATAAAGTCAGAATTCCGAGATATAAAGTCAGAATTGCGTGATATGAAGTCACAATTGTGAGATATAAAGTCAGAATTCCGAGATATAAAGTCAGAATTGCATGATATGAAGTCAAAATCAGAATTGTGAGATATAAAGTCAGAATTGCATGATATGAAGTCAAAATCAGAATTGTGAGATATAAAGTCAGAATTCCGAGATATAAAGTCAGAATTGCATGATATGAAGTCAGAATTGCACCTTATAAAGTCAGAATTGTGAGTTATAAAGTCACAATTGCGAATTATAAAGTCACAATTGCATGATATGAAGTCAAAATCAGAATTGTGAGATATAAAGTCAGAATTCCGAGATATAAAGTCAGAATTGCGTGATATGAAGTCACAATTGTGAGATATAAAGTCAGAATTATTAGATATAAAGTCAGAATTGTTTGATATGAAGTTAGAATTGCAAGTTATAAAGTCAGAATTGCAAGTTATAAAGTCAGAATTGTGTGATATGAAGTCAGAATTGCGAGATATAAAGTCAGAATTACGAGACATAAAGTCGCAATTCTGAGAAAAATAGTCTTTTTTACTCAGAATTGGACTTTATAACTTGCAATTGTGAGTTCATATTTTTCTCACAATTCTGAGAAAAGAAGTCAGAACTGCAAGTTTATATCGTGTGAGAAAAAAGTCTGAATTGCGAGAAAAGGTCAGAATTGTGAGTTTATATCTCGTAATTCTGATATTATTTATCGAGTTTATAACTCACAATTCTAACTTTATTTCTTGCAATTGTGAGTTTATATCCCGCAATTCTGACTTTATTTCTGAGTTTATATTTGTGAGTTTATATCTTGCAATTCCGACATTTTGACCCAAGTTTACATCTTGCAATTCTGACTTTGTTTCTCACATATGTGTTTATATCTTGCGATTCTGACATAACTCACAATTGTGACTTTGTATCTTGCAATTCTGAGAAAAGAAATCAGAATTGCGAGATAAAAAGTCGCACCTTTTTTACCTTTTTTATTTTTTATTCAGTGGTGAAAACAAGTTTCCATAAGAATGTGTGCAGGTGCGTAATGTTTCTTTAAAAAGCGATATTGTCATCTACCGGCCTGGCAGCACAATACAGCATTTTTAGTCGTTTTAACTGATCCATGTGAACGGGATTGTTTTGACAATGTTTCAAAAATGCAAAGTAAAAGTTTTTAGTACATCGTTGTCATGTAAACGTACCCTTAGTTGTAAGTGCGTAACCATTAACACAAATCTTTGCATTTATAGAGCTTAACTTGTCTTGAACACACATGTCCGAGACGCACACAGACACGCAGACATACGGTATCCTTCACGATGCTAAACAGCAGTATTTGGTAGAAGGATGACATTTAGATCCCTGCTGGCTTTTTAATTAAAGAAACTGCCGTTGTGAAGGCGGGTGCGCCGCAGATACAAAGGCCCACAAGCATCTTCCTTTTTCTAAAGACAGCGCCCTTCATCTCACAGTTAACCTTCACATTTACCAGCTAATCATTATTTTTAATTATGCCTGTAGGTTTATGGATACATATGTTTGCTAAGTTAAGCACAAAAGACTGTTGACTAACAGACTAACAATTGACTGTATACGTTTATGTTTTAGGATGATGGCTCTTATATTTTTACATAAAAGGGTATGAACACTATGAAATGTTTTCATGCTGCACCAACAGTTATGGGTGGGATATTCGGAGACACTTGCAAGGAAAATGATAAAAAGTGATGAGCTCCATTATGACACTTCATCATATGTCATTTTAGAGAAGCTGCATGTATAATCACCTCTTCTGCTTGTTCAGTGCCTCCACTATGCTGAAATGTCTCATCTCTCTGGGTTTCATCATGTTTAAGCACTGGAGTGTGTGAGACTCGGATGATGATGATGGAATTGCTATTAGGACTGTGATATTGCATAAAAAGTGAAAACTTGTTAGTAGGACAGAAACTAGAATGGAGTAAAACAGAACATGTTTTCTATTCTTTTAGACTCATAAGATGGCGCCGCGGATGGCCGCCTCGGTTTGTAGCGTCTTGGTACTTTTGTTATTTTTGTTTGTTTGTCCTGTTTTGAGTAACTTTTTTCCGATCAGCTTTACTAGGGACGAACTCCTAGATATCAGAAACAACACACCAAATAACTTTTTGCCGACTTTTGAACATTCAGACTTTTTACTGGACATTCTGGTTGGAGGAGCTGCGATTGTATACAAGCGCTCCAAACAACGGAAACGAGGGAAACGCGCCGGTGCGCTCGTGAAATTCCGACAGCGCGGGTTTAGGACTCCGCTGCCGAGTATTCATCTAGCGAATCTCCGCTCCCTAGCAAATAAAACAGACGAACTGCTTCTCCTCACCCGCACGAACAAGGACTTTTCCAACTCTGCTGCACTTTGCTTCACGGAAACCTGGCTGAAAGGAGCCATCCCGAACAGCGCGCTTCATCTGCCGGGCTTCCAGCTGTTCAGAGCGGATCGCGTCACTGAGTCGTCGGGGAAAACGAAAGGCGGTGGATTATGTTTTTATATCAACGAAGGCTGGTGTACAGACGTGACAGTGTTAAAGGAGATGTGCTGCCCTAATTTGGAGGCTCTCTTCATTAACTGTAAGCCTTTTTATTCACCGCGGGAGTTTTCTTCGTTTATTCTGGTGAGTGTTTACATTCCTCCTGATGCGTGCGTGAGCGCGGCGCTAGAACTGCTGGCCGATCAGATCACACACACAGAGCAGTGTTACCCAAACACTTTCATTATCATTCTCGGTGATTTCAATAAAGCTAATCTCACCCGTGAACTGCCTAAATACAGACAGCACATCACATGCCCCACCAGGGACAGTAACATACTGGACCATTGCTACACTGCTTTAAAGAATGCATACCACTCTGTCCCCAGAGCGGCTTTGGGACTCTCTGATCACTGTTTGGTTCATCTTCTACCAGCCTACAAGCAGAAACTGAAATCTGCTAAGCCTGTGGTAAGAACTGTAAAGAAATGGACCAGCGAAACAGAGCGGGCTTTACAAGCCTGTTTCGACTGCACTGATTGGAGTGTTTTTGAGGCTGCAGCCACTGATCTGGATGAGCTCACTGACACCGTGACATCCTACATCAGTTTCTGTGAGGACATGTGTGTTCCCAACAGGACTTATTTAACATTTAACAACGACAAACCTTGGTTTACTGCAAAACTCAGACAGCTTCGCCAGGCCAAAGAGGATGCATACAGGAGCGGGGACAAAGTCTTGTACAAACAGGCCAAATACACACTGAATAAGGAGATCAGTGTAGCAAAGAGAAGCTATGCTAAGAAGCTAGAACACCAGCTTTCAGCTACTGACCCAGCATCAGTGTGGAAGGGCCTGAAAACCATCACCAGCTACAAGACCCCATCCCCCAGCACTGTGGAGAACCAACATTTGGCCAACGAGCTGAATACATTTTACTGCAGGTTTGAAAGACCTGGTCTCACACCCCACACCCGCTCTGACCGGCTCACCACACAGCCATCAACACCCTCACCCCTCTCCCTCCCCCCTCCTGCTTCTCAACCTGCACTTCAGATCAGTGAGATGGATGTATGCAGAGTCTTCAGGAAACAGAAGATAAGGAAAGCCAAAGGCCCAGACGGTGTTTCACCAGCCTGTCTCAAAGCCTGTGCTGCCCAGCTGTCATCCATCTTCACACTGATCTTCAACAGATCACTGGAGCTGTGTGAAGTCCCCTCCTGCTTTAAACACTCCACCATCATCCCTGTACCCAAGAAACCAAAAATCACAGGACTAAATGACTACAGACCTGTTGCTTTGACGTCTGTGGTCATGAAGTCATTTGAGAGACTGGTGCTGGCCTACCTGAAGGACATCACTGGACCCCTGCTGGACCCCCTGCAGTTTGCTTATCGTGCAAACAGGTCTGTGGATGATGCAGTCAATATGGGACTGCATTATATCCTACAACATCTGGACAAACCAGGAACTTATGCAAGGGTCCTGTTTGTGGACTTCAGTTCGGCTTTCAACACCATAATCCCGGATACCCTCCTGAATAAACTGACCCAGCTCTCTGTACCCACCTCCATCTGTCAGTGGATCACCAGCTTCCTGACAGACAGGCAGCAGCTAGTGAGGCTGGGAAAACTCACATCCAGCACCCGCACCATCAGCACTGGAGCTCCTCAGGGTTGTGTGCTCTCCCCACTGCTCTTCTCCCTCTACACCAACGACTGCACCTCTAAAGACCCCTCTGTCAAGCTCCTGAAGTTCGCAGACGACACCACAGTCATCGGCCTTATCCGGGACGGAGACGAGTCTGCTTACAGACTGGAGGTTGAACAGCTGGCTGTCTGGTGCAGTCTTAACAACCTGGAGCTCAACACGCTCAAGACAGTGGAGATGATCGTGGACTTCAGGAGAAACCCCCCTGCTCTCCCCCCACTCACCATCATGAACAGCACTGTGACTGCAGTGGAGTCATTCAGGTTCCTGGGCACCACCATCTCTCAGGACCTGAAGTGGGACAATCACATTGACTCCACTGTGAAAAAGGCTCAGCAGAGACTGTACTTCCTTCGCCAGCTGAGGAAGTTCAACCTGCCACAGGAGCTGCTGAAACAGTTTTACTCAGCTGTTATTGAGTCAGTTCTGTGCACTTCTATAACTGTTTGGTTTGGGTCAGCCAGCAAATCAGATATAAGAAGACTGCAACGGATTGTTAGTACAGCTGAAAGGATAATTAGTATGCACCTGCCCAACCTTCAGGACTTGTACAATGCCAGAGTGAAGAAACGGGCAGGTAACATCATCACAGACCCCTCTCACCCTGGACACAACCTGTTTGCACTTCTGCCCTCAGGCAGACGTTACAGATCTCTGTGCACTAGAACATCTAGGCATAAGAACAGTTTTTTCCCCAATGCCATCTCCAGCTTAAACAGCTAACATAGCAATTACCGTTTTAGTATTCACTTTCAGTACTTGATAGAGAGTAAAAATTAGTGTAAATATATATATATATACTATTCACCCTGCTGTATATACAATACAAATCTGTATGTCTTCTGTTCCAGATGTATACCATATTAGTATTATTATTTATTTTATTTTACTTATTTATTATTTTTCTTAGTTTACTTAGTTAAATGTTTCTGTTCTCATGTCATATGTATGTGTGTCCCAAGAGCTTCTGTAAAAACCACAACAAATTCCTTGTGTGTTTGTGCACACTTGGCGAATAAAGCACATTCTGATTCTGATTCTGATTCTTATTCTATTCTATTTTTTATTCTTTGACTGGGTGGTGTTGTAGTCTTTCTATTGCTGATATTATGACAAATGGAGTTGTTTTGTAGAGTAATATTACCCATATATCTTTCAGGCTGATTAACTGAACAATTTGGCTGTTATGGAATTATACACATTGGTTGATGATAATCATGCTCCAGTGGTCAGTAATCAGATATGGTCATTCTGGCTTCTGCCACACAGCCTTGTCAATTTCTGTGCATATTTTCTGTTTGTTTTTGTTTTTTTAATAAAAATATAAAACATTTTTACTTAATACAAATACATTGGCATTTTTAAAACTAAATAGTGTCTAAAAGTACATCTCTCCTCAACAAGCCAAACAAGTTTAAACTGAATGAAAATGGGTCAATGACGTGACGGGTCATTTTTTTGTTCAAAAGCCTTAATAATAATAAAAAAACAAAGATATAACATCCAAAGTATGTAAGATAACATAACTAGATCTCTTCTATTGAATCCAAAAAATTTTTAATTATATTTTGCTACATATAAAGGTATTTTAAAGATTTTGAAGTGTCAAAAGGTCATTTGGTTTAACCGTCCAAAGGCCAATACAGCCATTTAATTTGTGATTAAAATCTTAAAATGTAATAAATGTTTTTTTTTTTTTATTCTGGCAAAGTTATTGCTTTGTTATGTCATTCGGAGTAACCAATACAAAGGGACCATTTTGGATCAAGTCATGCGGTCAATATCATGTGACAGGATGATATTGACACCTGCAAAGGACCACATGGTCGTGAAGCAAAGAAACTAACTCTCTCTTAATTTATTTTCACTTGCTCATAAGCATGTCCCGAAACATCAGGTCATTCGGTACAACCGCTATAAAACATGGAAAATGCTGTAATATTTTAAAAACTTGTACTAAATATAAAATGTTTGATTGTCCTATTGCTAGATAGAAATCAGCCTGTTAGCATTGTTTGAAAATATCGTCATTCGGTATAACCAAAAGTGTCATTTGGTAAAACCGAAATTTTTGACTTTTTTGGTGACAAATTTTGTCCATCTTGTAAAAAATGACAAAAGCTGTGTTAATTGATTATACAAACCACAATCTAATTGTTAACACTTATAAAACTTCAAAATTAATTATATCTCCATTATGTTATTTAAAAATGTTAAAAACCTTATTCGTCAATGACCCAAATGTATATACAATTTAAATGTATATTAAATGAAATTAGATGAATTTAAGCATTCTTTTTTGACCCATTTAAGTAGGAGTTAAGAACATCTTTACATGTAATTTCATAATTTTATTGCTTTTGAAATATGGTCAAAGTATACTGCCAAATGTATTTAATTTCTGTTGAAACTTGTATGTCATGTATATTAGTAATTACACATTTGCTGTGATGAAGTTGCAATTTAAGTGGCTTTTAATTTCATTAATAATATATTATTTGCAAGTACAGTTTTTTTTTATACATTTAAGATTTGAAGTACACTATAAGTTCATGTTCAGTACAATTAAGCACACTTTTTCACAAGGACATGACTCTAAACATCATAATGAAACTATAAAGTTCATAACATTGTTTGAACACTAACGTCAATCTTTTTTTAAGAAATAAATTGTCTTTTTTGTAAAAGTTGCAAAAACACACAATATATATTTTTATTATACAAACCCGATTCCAAAAAAGTTGGGACACTGTACAAATTGTGAATAAAAACAGAATGCAATGATGTGGAAGTTTCAAATTTCAATATTTTATTCAGAATACAACATAGATGACATATCAAATGTTTAAACTGAGAAAATTTATCATTTTAAGGGAAAAATAAGTTGATTTTAAATTTCATGGCATCAACACATCTCAAAAAAGTTGGGACAAGGCCATGTTTACCACTGTGTGGCATCCCCTCTTCTTTTTAGAACAGTCTGCAAACGTCTGGGGACTGAGGAGACAAGTTGCTCAAGTTTAGGAATGGGAATGTTGTCCCATTCTTGTCCAATACAGGCTTCTAGCTGCTCAACTGTCTTAGGTCTTCTTTGTCGCATCTTCCTCTTTATGATGCGCCAAATGTTTTCTATGGGTGAAAGATCTGGACGGCAGGCTGGCCATTTCAGTACCCGGATCCTTCTACGCAGCCAAGATGTTGTAATTGATGCAGTATGTGGTCTGGCATTGTCATGTTGGAAAATGCAAGGTCTTCCCTGAAAGAGACGACGTCTGGATGGGAGCATTTGTTGTTCTAGAATTTGGATATACCTTTCAGCATTGATGGAGCCTTTCCAGATGTGTAAGCTGCCCATGCCACACGCACTCATGCAACCCCATACCATCAGAGATGCAGGCTTCTGAACTGAGCGCTGATAACAACTTGGGTTGTCCTTGTCCTCTTTAGTCCGGATGACATGGCGTCCCAGTTTTCCAAAAAGAACTTCTAATTTTTATTCGTCTGACCACAGAATAGCCAGCAACGGCGAATGGCACGGTGGATTGTGTTCAATGACAATGTTTTCTGGAAGTGTTCCTGAGCCCATGTTGTGATTTCCATTACAGTAGCATTCCTGTATGTGATGCAGTGCCGTCTAAGGGCCCGAAGATCACGGGCATCCAGTATGGTTTTCTGGCCTTGACCCTTACGCACAGAGATTGTTCCAGATTCTCTGAATCTTTGGATGATATTATGCACTGTAGATGATGATAACTTCAAACTCTTTGCAATTTTTCTCTGAGAAACTTTCTGATATTGCTCCACTATTTTTCGCCACAGCATTGGGGGAATTGGTGATCCTCTGCCCATCTTGACTTCTGAGAGACACTGCCACTCTGAGAGGCTCTTTTTATACCCAACCATGTTGCCAATTGACCTAATAAGTTGCAAATTGGTCCTCCAGCTGTTCCTTATATGTACATTTCACTTTTCCGGCCTCTCATTGCTACCTGTCCCAACTTTTTTGGAATGTGTAGCTCTCATGAAATCCAAAATAAGCCAATATTTGGCATGACATTTCAAAACGTCTCACTTACAACATTTGATATGTTATCTATATTCTATTGTGAATAAAATATAAGTTTATGAGATTTGTAAATTATTGCATTCCTTTTTTATTCACAATTTGTACAGTGTACCAACTTTTTTGGAATCGGGTTTGTAGAAAATTGCAAAATAAAACAAGAATAAAAGTTACACTCCTTTGCAGGAGCAACAAGTTCACCAAAAAATGAAAAATCTTCATTTACTCGATCCCCATATTGTTCCAAACCCATTGTTTTCATTCGTGAAACACAAAAGATGAATAAGTGGTGTGAAGATACTGTTCATGTCTGTCAAGCTCCAAAAAGCACATAAAAATATTGTAAAGTATAATCCATATCATTTCAGAGCTATAATCCCGAGAAGCTGATATCTTTGTGAGATGAGCAGACTGAAATGTATTCACTGGAATTACTTTAAAACATCTTACTTGTACATTTATAAAACTACTACCCAGCAAACGTACAAGTGAAGGTGAAATCCAGGCTTTGATTTTGGACCGTACCAAGCCTCTTTTACCTTGTCTGCCAAAATACACCTGTCCACATCCTCCCCATATGTGATTATAGAGACACTGTGTACAGATGTCACATCCAGAACTCATCACTGTGACTTTTATTTTATTATAAACTGGCTATCTTTGCATATTAGACAAGAATTTTATTGTCTTGCTTTTATTTACTGGACCTTGCTTTGGTCTGAGATCAGTTTGAAGGAGGGAGAAAGGACAATGAGCTTTTATTAATACAAAAAATAAATCATTTATTTACCTACTGATGTAATTTAAATAATATTAAGTAATAACCATTTAATATATTTTAAAATAAAGTGTCTATTTTAATTGTTTGTTTAATTGTTAAATAAACATAATTCTTCCCCTTCCTCACTTCAATGTCTTCTTGCCAGACCACTATAAATATAAAAAGTAACTTGCCTGGTTAAATAAAGGTAAAATAAAAAATTTCGTTTTTGATTTTACTCATTTTTTAAGCTAAGTGGTTGCATTGAATTACTTTATCGTATTTTTATTTGAACTAAAAATAATGAACTGAAAATTTGTATTATATTGAATTATATTGAGCAAGCCTATACTCTTCAGTATACAAAGGTAACCACAAAAAACTTCAACAAACAGAAACTCTTTTAAATGTCAAACATAATTGATGTTTTTCCCATAATATTACACTTAATTTTAACATTTACTCTCTCAACTCCTATGCAAAGCATGCTGGGAACTAAAAAGTCCACTTAATGCAACAAAAATGATTCATGAATTAAGCAAACTTTAGTTTAAAATATATTAGGTGTGTTGAACGCAAAGAAATGAAAGGGTTAGTGGTTTAGGGACTGTCAATGGAGGGACAAAAATCTCTCATATTTCATTAAAAATACCTTTATTTGTGTTCTGAATATAAATGAAAGTTTTAAGGGTTTGGAACAACATAAGGGTGAGTAATTTTTGGGTGAACTAACTGTCATGATTACTAGTGAGAGTGCCCTAATCGGCCACTAGAGGGCACTCCTACCCTGACTCTTGTTTCACCCCTTGGACTTAATTTCCCATAACACACTTCCCGGACTCATTATCCCGTTTCATTGCACCCAGCTGTTTTGTGTTTGCTCATCAGTGTCTGTCTATTTATACTTGGTTTGTTTCTGCTTTTTGTTATCGTGGTTTCGTTTACGGTCACTGGTTTTTGTTTTCTTGTTTTGTGTGGACTGCTTTTTGGATTTTGACCTTGCCTGTCTGGACTACGTTTTGGATTACCCCATTAAAGCTGCACTTGGATCTTACCTTTTCGTCTCTCTGCATTTGTGACACTTACTCTTTAATTTGTTTTAGCTCATTTTGATTAATTAAACTGAACAAGAGGCAAAATAATTTTTTGATGCCTTAAATGAGGCAATGTGTCAACACAGGCTTGTGGGAGAATGTGATGAAAGATTCTAGATGCTGAGGAAAATAAAATGCTGAAGTTTCCAGCCTGCAGTTTTACTGAGATTGCCTTTAAATCTCTCTTCTCAGAATCTGTCATCTTCTCTAATCGCTAATACCTGGAATCCAATGCCACTCGGAGCTGATAGATGGGGGTAATTTGAAACAGACCCATATATGACCTCACCCTCATGAGGCGGTGTGCATTTACAGAACAGCAAAATTACCACCAGTCAAGATAAAAAGTTAGCCGAATCAATGCACTGCAGAAATAAATGCCTTTCATTGGTAATTTAGCCACATCAAGCAGAATATATTGATGTTCCATTGATTTGTTGACACAGGATTCAGCTTCATCACCAGTAATGAAGCTTTTAATTACACTTTAAAACTGTTATGATGTTTCGAAAAGTGGTGTTTTTATAAGTCTTAGAACTGCTTCTGTTATTCCTACAGAGACTTAGATACAGCCGGGATAAAAGTTGTGATGCATTAGCGCAGCTATTGATTTCAACAGTCGCTGCCTCAAGAGGCAAATGTGAGAGCAAGCATTCTTCAGTCAGATTCACAGGAGGCCCAGATCTGAGCTGTTTGTTCTGCATGATCATCACAAAAAGAATTCATATTTCGACATTGTCTGAAGTAAATGTGCACGGTGCTTGCCTGTGCCACAATGCTAGTTTCAATTTAATTTCAATGTATCTGTATATAGTGCTTTTCAGAATATATATTCTCACAAAGCAGCTTTACAAAGAATAGTGTCTTCCTTCAGAAAATATGAAACAGGTTTTCTTTCCATGTTCATGACATATTATAGTTCACCCTAAAATAACAATTCAGTCATCATTTACTCACCCTCATGTCATTCCAAATCGGTAAGTCTTACAACATAAAAGATGATATTTTGAGAAATGTCTCAGTGTTTTGTGGTCCATACAATGGAAGTCAGTGGTCACCAAAACTGTTGACATGTGGTTGCCAGGGTGTTCTGGATGGTTGCTAGGTGACTTTTACTGGCCTACCGCCAAGTCACTAAATTTTAATAAGCAATATACAGTTTACTGAAATTGTAAAATTTAATAGTTCATACAATTCAAGTCAATGGGGTCCAAAACAACATAACATTGGACCCCACTGACTTTCAGTGTAACATCACACCCTTATAGGAACGCCCACCTGGAGGGCAAAACAAGGCTTTCCTCCATTGCCCGCAAGTTATTTTTTACCTTATTGATGAATCCAAAATATAAATGCACAGTTTCTTGTTAAGTGCTATTCCATAGAAAAACATTATAAAGAAAATGCTTAACCAGTTAGCATGTTGTGTTCATATTCTGGGCTCATTTGCTCGCCTGTATATAGTGTGTATCATTAATAAGGTGTATAACTGGTCGAATGGATCTCAAGTGAACGATGATAAATACAAGTGTAAACTGGGTCTAAAACATTTTGAGCTTGTCCACTTTCGACCGCTTCCAGAGGTATTTGAAAACACATTCGACTGGATTGCTTTCATAGTGTAAATGCTCATGTGGTCGAAGATGCCACAACAGACCGCCTCCTCTCCACCTACTGACCTAATGCGTAAACATTATGGGAAGCGCGCTAGCCAGACGGGATTTAAACTTTGTTGACTGAAGACCTAAGATAGGTTTAAAGATGAAAAACATACCAAGCACAATGTTCTCTCACCATTCCTGATTTCTAACACACACTCACAGCGTTCTCCCGTAGACCTGCGGCTGTCAGAGCAGAAACGAAAGCTGCTGCTTTCCGTGTGTTTTTCCGTCGTCTCTGGGCACATTCGTTAGATTGAAAGATCTGAAAAACCCTTACATTTACCCGCCTACTCTATAGACCCTCTCCTCGAAGAAATTAGGACAGGAGTGGTTGAAAGTGTACAAAAGAGACGGATTGAAACTCCAGGTGTAAACGGGAATGTGTCTCCCTCATCTACTTGTGATTTGATCGACCAAAACACATCTTAATACCAGGTGTAAACAGGGCATTCTTCAAAACAGCTTCTTTAATGTTCCACTGAACAAAGAAAGCCATACAAGTTTGGAACAACAAGAGGGTGAGTAAACGATGACAGAACTCTCACTTTTGGGTGAACTCTTTCTTTAATAGAGGATATGGCCTCAGATTAGTTCAGCTGATGAGAGTGAATAGCAGACAATAGCCACCAACTAATAATAATAATTCTAAAAGGATTTCCTGTTGTTCTTATTGACACATATTGTTGAAGCATTGAAACCCTCCTATCCAGAATCTCCTAAGGAAATGCAAGTATTTTACACTTATAAACCCCCCAGTGAGCAAAGCCGAAGGCAGTTGTGAAGAACTTGCTAAGATGTTGAAATAGACGAGGAAGAAACCTTGGGAGTAACCAACACTCAGCTGGGGAAGCCATTCTCCTTGAGATCGCACATATTTGAAATGAAAACTATATATATATATATATACATATATATAAATTAATGTGTTCAGGTTAATTTAGCAGTATTAAATTTTTTATTTTTACTTTTCAGTTTTTATTTTAATTTAGGTTTTAGTAATCTTATGTACTTCTGTGATTTTTATTAGTCTTTTATATTTCTATTTAGCTAATTTATTTTTATTTCAGTTCTAGATTTAGTAATTTTGTTACTTCAAACTTGTTTTATTTCAGTTAGTTGCCAATGTTCTTCACGTTTTTTAATTTTAAGTTTTTCATCTAATATTTGTATTTCATTTTTTCTGCTTTATTTCAATTAATGAAAATGATTTTTTATCATTTTAGTGTAAATTTAAAAATAACACTATTTGGATGTTTCTGTGATATTCTGTGGCCAGTTGCATAAACTGCTTAGGCTAGTCTTAAAATTAGTCACCTAATGTTTTTCTTCAAGACTACTAACTATTTAAAGTCATAAGAAGGTAAATCAGTCTGTTTTGAATTGGAACTGATTACCTCTTTGTTAACTGCTAGTTGGTCAAACTAGTTCTTAAGACACCATCTTAAGTTAAGTTTATGCAACTGGCCCCAGGTCTGTAGATGTGATTCAAGTCCCTCCTTCTTTGTAAGTCTAAGGGATCTCCCTTGTGAAAAAAATGCATAATTGTGTTGAGTGTACACTTGTAGTGTACTTCAGATTTTATAAGAATATAAAAAACTGTAGTTGAAAATAATATAATATTAATAATTAATTTTAATATCAACTTTACCATTACAATGTGTAATAACAAATATATTTAAATACATGATATACAAGTTTCATTAGTGAAGTGAAGTGAAGTGACATGTGAAGTATGGTGACCCATACTCGGAATTTGTGCTCTGCATTTAACCCATCCAAGTGCACACACACAGCAGTGAACACACACCCGGAGCAGTGGGCAGCCATTGCTGCGGCGCCCGGGGAGCAGTTGGGGGTACGGTGCCTTGCTCAAGGGTCTCACCTCAGTCGTGGTATTGAAGGTGGGGAGAGCGCTGGACATTCACTCCCCTCACCGACAATCCCTGCCGGACCTGAGATTCGAACCCATGACCTTTGGGTTACAAGTCCGACTCTCTATCCATTAGGCCACGACTGCCCCATTAGAAATGACATTAAAGGATTAGTCCACTTTCAAATAAAATTTTCCTGATAATTTACTCACCCCCATGTCATCCAAGATGTTCATGTCTTTCTTTATTCGGTCGAAAAGAAATTAATTGATGAAAACATTCCAGGATTATTCTCCTTATAGTGGACTTCAATTTGCCTGGAAAATCCAGCCTCACCGCTGTACCAGCGGATGAGTCTGGTCGCCATTGAATCA
Organism: Anabarilius grahami; assembly: GCA_003731715.1. Lineage (NCBI taxonomy): Eukaryota > Metazoa > Chordata > Actinopteri > Cypriniformes > Xenocyprididae > Anabarilius > Anabarilius grahami. The sequence continues at coordinate 2,735,718 of RJVU01028295.1, forward strand.
ATTCGATTTCTAGGGCGGAGCAAATCCGAGCAAACAGGAAGCGGAGTAAACCAATCAGAGAAGGGCGGATATGACGTTAGCAAAGCAACAAGAGGGTCAACAGCGAAAAGTAAATAAACGGCCCCGGGCAAGCACAATAGTTTTTTGGCAAGCACTGAGAGTAGTTTAAAATGGCTAGCGCTAGAAAGAGCGACGTTAATGATTTGTGTCGTTGTTGCGGTAAGAATTTGAGAATACGTGGTGTTATTGCCAACTCCGCTATGATTTTTGAAGAGGGTTTTTTTCTTTCGCCGCTCTAGAGTGACGCTGTTTGCGTCACTGAAATAAACGAATCTGATTGCACGGTACGGTTTGGAGTTGACTCGAGGCGCGATGGAGGGCGGACTGACCAGACTGATATATCTTGTAGAAGATATATCATTCTGGACTTGCCAGGCAAGACTTCAATGGCCTCCAAATGGTTGAAGGTCAAAATTACAGATTCAGTGTAGCTTCAAAGGGCTTTTAACGATACCAGACGAGGAATAAGGGTCTTATCTAGCGAAACGATTGGTCATTTTCGAAAAAAACAAAAACAAATGTATATGGTTTATAAACACAAATGATCGCCTTGCACGTGCTTCCGCTTTCCGTATTCTTCAAAAAGCTTACGCTGTATGTCCTACGCCTTTCCTATTCAACATACGGAATAAGCGCGGCACCAGGAAGAAGATAGAAAGACATGAACATTTTGGATGACAAGAGGGTGAGTAAATTATCAAGAAAATTTTATTTGAAAGTGGACTAATCCTTTAAAGTAAATTTTAGTTCACTATAAATGCTTGTCAGTAAATTCTGCAGTACGTTTTAGCCATATTTCAAAGACAATAGGAGTGATTATAAAATTACATGAAGATGTCCTTAATCCTACTTAGGTGGGTCAAAGCACTTTTTGTATGAAACATTTTTGTATGAACCTGTATGATCTGTTTTCTGTGTCATTATGTTCATTCTTTCATTTAGTTAATTATCCTGTTCACCTGTGGTCTTGTTAATTTTCTCATTAGTTCCCTTTGTTTGTCCCATGCATTTAAACACTGAGTTCTCCTTTTTCATCCATGGACCTCCCTGCAGTTCAGTTACTCTGTCTGGAGCAGGGTGACCGTCCCCTAGAAGATCATACACAGGACTTCTAGCATGCCTCGCACACTACCCAGACCGGTCGCTCCAAAGCACGTCTTCCAGCGTACGGTCCCAGGGATAACTTCGCCGCATTTGTGGAGTGGGTGCTGGCAAATAACAACTCCCCATTTACCATCGGCCTAGAAGAGGACACTGGCCCCACTCCACAACCAGACACCAGTCATCAGACAAAGGAGATTGGCTTGCCACAATGGACGAGCCTGAGCCTGAGAAGAGCTGATGTACAACCAAAACAAACTTTGTTACATTATTTTCGTGCAATCACTGTAAAGCTGCTTTGAAACAATCTGCATTGTAAAAAGCGCAATATATAAATAAAGGTGACTTGATTTTCCTGTGTCCCTGCTGGTTTTGCCCAGTCCCATGTCACCTGTGATCCCTCCCAGCCTCCCTCTTCCACCTCCTCTGACAGCCAGTTCCTTAGCCTCACCTCTGCTGGTTCCCTTCAGCCCCTCGACATCTCCTCCTACACCAGTTTATGAGGAACTGCCTTGCAGTTTCAGTCCTCCAGTTTCCCCTATCACAGAGGATCTCCTGGCTCCGCCTCCAGCTTTGGAACCCATCGCTTCACCGCAGCCTGTCGACCTTTCGGCTCCGCCTTGGCTCTTCTCTCCCTCGGCTCCACCAGAAACCATCATCCTGATAGCTCCACCAGGTTCCCTCATCCCACCGGCTCTGCCTTGGCCAGACATCATCCTGCCTACCCTTTCGGCTCCGTTTTCCCCCCAGCTCTGCCTTCGTCCTCAGTTCCACCGGCTCCACCTCAGTCTTCCTGGTTCCACCTCGATCTCCAGTGCCAGCAGTGTCACGTGGACTCTTCTGCTTGTCAGCTCTACCTGGGACTCCATCTCTAGTAGCTACATCCCTGCCAGTTGTCCCCAGGGTGTCGTCTGACAAGTTTCCATCATGGCTCCACCCTCCCTCGACTCCGCCCTGGGGCCTCGTCCTGGCTGGTCTCTGGACCACCATCTGGCTCCTCCTGCTCCTGGCTTCCCCCTGGCTCCTCCCACCTTCCACTCCCCCCTGGACTGTTTAGGTTTCCATTGACTGTGTTTTTCCCTCTCCTCTTCCACACCCCCCTCCAGAGCCCCCTCCCTCCCTCCTCTGTTGGACAGTTGGACAGTTGGACAGCAAGGACGCACCTTCCTGGGAGGGGACGAACTGTAACATGTATGACCTGTTTTCTGTGTCATTATATTCATTCCCTCGTTTAGTTAATTATCCTGTTCACCTGTGGTCTCGTTAATGATTTCATTAGTTCCCATTGTTTGTCCCATGCATTTAAACCCTGAGTTCTCCATTAGTCTCTGTCCATTTTCATTCATTTTAGTGGTGTTTCTCTTTAGTATGTCCTGTGTGTTCTTATTAAGGCAGGTACACACCAAGCCGACGCCGACGAACTAGTGGCAACGAAAGCAGACTGCAGGGTTGGCTCACGTCGGCAGCGTCTGGGTCCAAAGTTGCCGTGACACACCAAACCGATGCTCGACAGCCGACAGCCAAGTAGCACGTCCGTTCTGCGCCTGCGCAAGATGAAATGCCTTTCCGTACCAGCAGGTGGCAGTAGCTGAACCGCCAATCAGAATGATCAGATGGCCCGACGAGCTCCGACACTGATTCAACATGTCGAATCGGCCGAAAAAAAAGCCGATGAGGACCAATTTCAGCCAACGGTGCAGAACACACTGAGAAAACTTAGTCGGCCGACCGGCGGCTTGGTGTGTTCCTGCCTTTAAAGATTCTCAGAGCATTCATCATCTTCATGAGCTTCATGACTACCATTACGTGACACTTTAAGTTCAGCTAAGTACATTTTATATAAATTTACAGTTTTTACATATAAATGCATTCGTTTAAAGTATATTTTTCCATAAGTATTCTTTTGAAAAAGTATGCTAAAAAAAAAAAGTATGCTGTGTAATTTTTTCTCAGCTGTTTTATTGTCCACCAGGCAAAAATCATTTAGAAAAGAAATAGCACCTCTCCTCAACAAGCAATTTGAGGTGTCATTCATGTCCAGAACAGTGCAAGTCAATTTATTTGTTGAGGGGTTTGCTCAATTCCCTTACTCTAAGCATGAGCAATAGTAATAGTGATGCTTGCCTTGAAAACACCACTAGTAAATAGCAAGAACAAAAGCATCAACAGAGATTGTGACACAAAATCAGTGTACAAAAAACACACAGTACATGCTTATTTCTACTTTTGCAAATAAAAACATATAAACATAAACATAACACCCCCTAATCTGATTGGACAAGCAGCATTCCATGAGTAATGATATACATCAGATCTGCAGCGCTTCACTGTTCCAGAAAGACTGTCAGTCTGTATGTTTGCTCAGAGATGCACAACACTGACAAAGTAACTGGCAATATTGTCTAAAATGTAATCTCCTCAGTATTAACTTCTTGTTTATTTCACAAGATGATTTATATTAGTGATAATGATATATATTTGAGAAAGTTCATCCTTTGTGTCATTCCTTTTATGCACCGCTTTGTTTGTGTAGTCATTTAAGAAAGTGTTATATTAAAGGGTACATTGAAATCAGAAATATACAAATATATACAAATAAATGAAAATTTATTATAGTTTAAATTGACTTTAAATGCAATTAAATGTAAATTCAGAATTTCATACAGAATGCATTTTTCCATTCTAATGTGCTACTTTTCCATTGTTTTTCAATGTAAACACACACTAGATGGACGTATTTAACCGCTCTAGCATCTAGCGTCTTTTGCACCGTCTCGCACATGACACAGCATTTTAAAAATGCGGTGCTCAAGTTAAAAGAAGTTCTTCTTTTGAAAAACATGTCTCTAGACCTCGCGCTTTTTTTCGTTCCATTGACAAGCTTCTTGCATTTTTAACAGCAAAAACACGTAAACCGGCCCTTAAAGTGTTAGTTCACCCAAAAATGAAATTTCTGTCATTAATTACTCACCCTCATGTCGTTCCACACCCGTAAGACCTTCGTTCATCTTCAGAACACAAATTAAGATATTTTTGATCAAATCCGATGGCTCAGTGAGGTCTGCATTGCCACTTTCAGATGCCCAGAAAGCTACTAAAGACGTATTTAAAACAGTTCATGTGACTACAGTGGTTCATCCTTAATGTTATGAAGCGACGAGAATACTTTTTGTGCGCCAAAAAACCCCCAAATAACGACTTTATACAACAATATCTAGTGATGGGTGATTTCAAAACACTGCTTCATGAAGCTTCGAAGCTTTACGAATCTTTTGTTTCGAATCAGTGGTTCGGAGCGTGTATCAAACTGCCAAAGTCACGTGATTTCAGTAAACAAAATTTGTAAAGCTTACTGAACATAAGGGAGAGGTTTAAAGATCAGTAATGAGGTTTCTTGTTTCTTGCTCTTCATGAAGGGTTTATCGGTCCAATTACATCTTCATTGTTTCCTTCTGCAGCATCAAACACATTTCTTTTCTGTAAATAAACTGAAGGCAAATATGGGAATGTCATTTACTGGCATGTTACTGATGCTAGTTGTCATAATGGGCACCTCCCAACTCCCCTAAGTGCCTGCAGTGCTGAAATAACTGCTAGTCTCATATTCCCATTCTATCAGAAATGAGGTCATAAACTGTCAGGATTTACTGTGACAAACAAGAAACAAGTGGCTGCCTCAAATATTCTTTTACAAAACCTATCTATCTATCTATCTATCTATCTATCTATCTATCTATCTCTATCATAATGGCTTTATATTTTTGGTTCTGCTTATTAATGTGAACAGATTTGATCCATTCTGGATCTCACTGGAACAGCTGGCTCCACTATTAGATCTGATTGGCTTTGTGTGGAACAAACTTATTTCAGATTATTAAATATCAGGGACATGCAGCCAAGTTAATAATTATCCATAATTACACATTATGTATGCTTGTGTGAATGTCAACATTTGTGTGAGCTGTTATCTTATATAAATATTGCAGCTCTCCTCACAATCTCTCCTGACACTGTCTGCTCTTAAGATTTTGTGTTATATAAATGCTATAATTAATAAACAACACTGCAAAATTAACATTTAACAATTAGGCAATATTACATGAACGAGAAACAGAGCAACACAGCACAGCAAATATATGGCTTTTCTTGGTCCCCTGATAAAGACATCATTAACTGTATTGAATGTGCACTCATAGTGTACTTCCGATCTTAAAAGTAGGCTCAAAACTTAAAAGTAGGCTATATTTTTTTTTTGAACTGGTGGAGACCCAAAGTGGAGATGGAGCAAAGTGGAGCAAACTTAAAGGATTAGTTCACTTCAGAACTCAACTTTCCTGATAATTTACTCACCCCCATGTCATCCAAGATATTTGTCTTTCTTTCTTCAGTCGAAAAGAAATTAAGGTTTTTGAGGAAAACTTTCCAGGATTTTTCTCCATATAGTGGACTTCAACGCCTACCAACAGGTTGAAGGTCCAAATGTCAGTTTCAGTGCAGCTTCAAAGGGCTTTAAACGATACCAGACGAGGAATAAGTGTCTTATCTAGCGAAACGATCGGTCATTTTCTAAAAAAAAATTAAAATGTATATACTTTTTAACCACAAATGCTCGTCTTGCACTAGCTCTGCGATGAGCCACGCATTACCTAATCACGTTGGAAAGGTCATGCGTGATGTAGGTGGAAGTACCGAGCAAGTGTTTACAAAGTGAACATGCAAAGACTAAGTCAAACGGCCTTTACAAAAAAAAAAAAGGTAAAACAAATGTTGGACGATTTTGAAGTTGGAGAAAATGAGATGGGGTTTTTCGCCCTGCCGCGGTACTTCCGCCTACATCACGCGAGACCTTTCCAACGTGATTACGTAATGCGTGGCGCAATAAATTTGAATTCTGAAGTGGTGCACGCTGTGTGATTTATAACAGTCCTTTGCGACTGTTGCTTGTCAGACTGTACGAACATGATCCTCATGTCACACTGGGGGATCTCAGCTGTCATTTATGTCAGACTGTACGACAGTCAAGACGGGTTAAAAACGGACGCGCGCATGAAAACTTGTCTGGAGTTTTACATCATTATCCAACACATGTTCGGTGACTGTGAGCTGCATTACACGCGGGACAGAAATGGTGGCTAACAAAGACATCTCTAGCGTTAATTTTGATCAAGGCTTGTCTTGGAAAAACAAACACAATCAGTCACACTGCAGGACTGTGCGCCAAATCTTCTGACACTGCCAGAACTTAGTAAAATTTGATCGCAACGGTCATTAATCGTCTGTTGGTGAACATGTCAAATGACGAAAGACTACAGATTTTAGCATAGGAACACAGGAATTGTTTAGGATTTTCAAAATTTGTTTTACACGAACAAATCGTGGCCAAAATTGTACAGTGTGCACCCGCCTTTAGTGGCATACCTGAATGAATCCATTTTTGAATGAATCTGTTGAATGAATGATTCAGTGACTCACTAAGACAGTCACTTGCCACCACCTACTCACGAAATGATGTAACCTGTAGAATCAGTAACCCAATCTCCTGGGAAATCATAACTATTTTAAGAGGTGGCGATTTCATATGAATTTGTATGATATGAATTGTAAAAAAACAAGCATGAAGGTCCACCCTTAGCATAAGCATCACTGGGGCGTAAGCAGATCTTATGAAAACTTATGAATGAGATTGTACGAATTCATAGCCACCATTTTGCCAAAACAGAAAATAGTTACGAATTGCCATGAGATTGTGCTGGAAAGAGTCACTGAAAAACTCCCAACTTTAATGCTCTTTAAGGTTTGTTCCTGTCTGGAACAAACAAACACAGACAAGTAGAGTGATACAAACAAAATTCCCAGTGCTATTGGACGACACATCAGACCAGAACCAGAAGTTCCTCCACCCAAAAAGCAGTTCCATCTCAAAGGGCAATTTGGACTATATCACCACTTAAAGGGTTAGTTCACCCAAAAATGAAAATAATGTCATTTATTACTCACCCTCATGTCGTTCTACACCCGTAAGACCTTCGTTCATCTTCAGAACACAAATTAAGATATTTTTGATTAAATCCGATGGCCCAGTGAGGCCTGCATAGACAGCAATGGTACTTCCTCTCTCAAGATCCATAAAGGTACTAAAAATATATTTAAATCAGTTCATGTGAGTTCAGTGGTTCTATCTTAATATTATAAAGCGACGAGAATATTTTTTGTGCGCCAAAAAACCCCCCCAAAAAAACGACATTTTTAACAATATCTAGTGATGGCCGATTTCAAAACACTGCTTCAGAGCGTTATGAATCTTTTGAGTCGAATCAGTGATTCGGATCGTGTATCAAACCGACAAACTGCTGAAATCACGTGACTTTGGCACTCCGATCCACTGATTTGATTCGTAAAGCTCCAAAGCTTCATGAAGCAGTGTTATGAAATCACCCATCACTAGATATTGTTAAAAAGTCGTTGTTTAGTTTTTTTGGCGCACAAAAAATATTCTCATTGCTTTATAATATTAAGGTAGAACCACTGAACTCACATGAACTGATTTAAATATGTTTTTTGTACCTTTAAGGATCTTGAGAGAGGAAGTCCCATTGCTGGCAATGCAGGCCTCACTGAGCCATCAGATTTTATCAAAAATATCTTAACTTGCGTTCCGAAGATTAACGAAGGTCTTACGGGTGTACAAACCCGATTCCAAAAAAGTTGGGACACTGTACAAATTGGGAATAAAAACAGAATGCAATGATGTGGAAGTTTCAAATTTCAATATTTTATTCAGAATACAACATAGATGACATATCAAATGTTTAAACTGAGAAAATGTATCATTTTAAGGGAAAAATAAGTTGATTTTAAATTTCATGGCATCAACACATCTCAAAAAAGTTGGGACAAGGCCATGTTTACCACTGTGTGGCATCCCCTCTTCTTTTTATAACAGTCTGCAAACGTCTGGGGACTGAGGAGACAAGTTGCTCAAGTTTAGGAAAAGGAATGTTGTCCAATTCTTGTCTAATACAGGCTTCTAGCTGCTCAACTGTCTTAGGTCTTCTTTGTCGCATCTTCCTCTTTATGATGCGTCAAATGTTTTCTATGGGTGAAAGATCTGGACGGCAGGCTGGCCATTTCAGTACCCGGATCCTTCTTCTACGCAGCCATGATGTTGTAATTGGTCCAGTATGTGGTCTGGCATTGTCATGTTGGAAAATGCAAGGTCTTCCCTGAAAGGGATGACATCTGGATGGGAGCATATGTTATTCTAGAACTTGGATATACCTTTCAGCATTGATGGTGCCTTTCCAGATGTGTAAGCAGCCCATGCCACACGCACTCATGCAACCCCATACCATCAGAGATGCAGGCTTCCGAACTGAGCGCTGATAACAACTTGGGTTGTCCTTGTCCTCTTTAGTCCGGATGACATGGCGTCCCAGTTTTCCAAAAAGAACTTCAAATTTTGATTCGTCTGACCACAGAACAGTTTTTCACTTTGCCACAGTCCATTTTAAATGAGCCTTGGCCCAGAGAAAACGCCTGCGCTTCTGGATCATGTTTAGATATGGCTTCTTTTTTGACCTATAGAGTTTTAGCCGGCAACGGCGAATGGCACGGTGGATTGTGTTCAATGACAATGTTTTCTGGAAGTATTCCTGAGCCCATGTTGTGATTTCCATTACAGTAGCATTCCTGTATGTGATGCAGTGCCGTCTAAGGGCCCGAAGATCACGGGCATCCAGTATGGTTTTCCGGCCTTGACCCTTACGCACAGAGATTGTTCCAGATTCTCTGAATCTTTGGATGATATTATGCACTGTAGATGATGATAACTTCAAACTCTTTGCAATTTTTCTCTGAGAAACTCCTTTCTGATATTGCTCCACTATTTTTCGCCGCAGCATTGGGGGAATTGGTGATCCTCTGCCCATCTTGACTTCTGAAAGACACTGCCACTCTGAGAGGCTCTTTTTATACCCAATCATGTTGCCAATTGACCTAATAAGTTGCAAATTGGTCCTCCAGCTGTTCCTTATATGTACATTTCACTTTTCCGGCCTCTTATTCCTACCTGTCCCAACTTTTTTGGAATGTGTAGCTCTCATGAAATCCAAAATGAGCCAATATTTGGCATGACATTTCAAAATGTCTCACTTTCAACATTTGATATGTTATCTATATTCTATTGTGAATAAAATATAAGTTTATGAGATTTGTAACTTTTTTGGAATCGGGTTTGTAGAACGACGAGGGTGAGTAATAAATGATATTATTTTCACCATTTTTGGGTGAACTAACCTTTTAAGTAACAATTTTAAGAATTCACTCAAGTTCTTTAACAGAAATGTTTCATTTGTTTAAACCAAAAGCTGAATCCAAATATTTGTCAGCAGCATAGATGCTGCATGAACGTCAAGTTTTTCTTTAAGCACACAATCCTGTTTTTGTGTTGAGACTGCAATAAGTCACCAGTTTTCTGATGATGGGCAAAAAATAGCCTGCGTGCCCACGGCCTTGACATGAGTGCTGACGGAGCGATTTTTGTTGTGTTTGGATGTTTGCACAATTCCTCAGGGAAAGATCTGATACAGCACGTCTCCCTCTGAGGGAGAAACCACAGAACGAGGTCTGATTTCTCCTCGATTTCTAATCTAATTTTAGCTGCTAAATACTTCAGCACAAGCAAAAGATGACCTTTTATGCTGGCATATATGGCTGTTCTTCAGTATGGTAACCAGCGCAGGGCTTTTACCTTTCTTGGCCTTGCAGGAGGTTGACGGGTCTCTGCGTGAAGTCCATCTGACTGCAGCCTCTTTTGTGAGAAGGAACTCCAGTGTCCTGAGGCAAATCGAGCCATTACTGCATTCATTAGCTGTGTTTCAGCCTGCAGGCTCTGTGAACTAATAGACTTCCTTCATTCTGAAAGTCATTTGTATTTTGAGGTGTTTTTGTTTGTATCCGTAGTGCAATACAAGGATTGTCCCATTTATTAAGGTAATTTGCCAGGCGCTTGTATGGAGAACAACTTACAGTGCATTTCATGAGTCTGTGTGTTCCCAGGGAATTGAACCCATGACCTTGGCTGTGCTGTTAAGCTACAGGAAGGTAAATGAGAGAAGCAAATAATGCACCACAAAATAAATTAAAATCACATTATGTTTACCAAGGGATAATGCAAGTGTTAGTTTGTTTTTTAATGGGCCTGCACTTTATTTTATCCCATAGGTCCACTCATAATGTTAGTCAAGTGTTTTTTGCAGTAAAACATTCGGAATTTAGTTTCAGATGTCCATTTTTCACAGTCTCTCTGGACTGTAGAATTGAACAGGCTATTTTTCTGCTGTACCTTTAAAGTTGGCATGAAACAGAAGTTGCAACCTGCTTCTGTATTCCGTTTCCAAAATGGCTTATTGATTTTTTTTTTTTTTTTTGACCGAATGCTGCAGTGTAAACGTTTTTATACATACATACAAACATACACACATATATAGCGAAAATTTACTAAACTAAATATTCTAAGAGGGTTAAAGTACATGAAATTCTTAAATGAACTAAAGCATATTATATTATCTTAAATAAGCATTATTACACAAAAGAAAGGTCTTACAATTAAAGTTAATTAAAAATCCAAATATGCGTCAATATCTTTCTAGAAAATAAAAAAAAGTATGTATTTTCTTTTAAATTTACATTTATGAATGTAAAATTTTGGTTAACACTTTACAGTGTCCTTGTTTTTTTTAAAGATTTATTTTTGGCGTTTTTGCCTTTATTATGATAGGACAGTTACTAGACAGGAAGCGAAGTGGGAGAGAGAGAGGGGGATGGGATCGGGAAAGGACCACGAGCCGGGACTCGAACTCGGGTTGCCCGAAGCGCATTGGCGCTACATGTCGGCGCGCTGCCCATGAGGCCATCGGCGCTGACTACAGTGTCCTTGTTACACGTTACATGTACTTACTATAGTAATAACAGTAAATTGTGCATAATTACAAGCAACTAACCCTAAACCAAACCCTAACCCTAATTATACAGTAAGTACATGTTGTTAATTAATATTACTCAGTACTTAAATGTATAATTACAGTTACACGGACACCTTAAGATAAAGTGTAACCAAATTTTGCAAGGAAAAGTAATGAAATAATTACAAAGGTAATATGAAAAGGGTCTATTTTTCAAGAGTCACCAAAAACACAACATTTTTGGTTAATATAGAAGTTTGGGGATAAATACATTTTTATGAAATTAGAGTAAATCCAAAACACTTTGCGATAAACACAATTCCAAAAGAAGTGGATAATTCTTTTTTCAAAGAGATGACAAAAGGAGCAACCGCAACAGGGTTTCTGGAGGTTAAAGGCACATTTAAGACCTTTTTAAGACCAATTTAAGAACATTTAAGGAATACATTGAAGGGAACACAATACATCAATATGTTCTCTAATTATAAATGTCTAGAATACACACAATGAGTTGTATTAGCAACACTTTAAAGTTTGAAAATACCATTTCAAACAGATCTCCATTACTTTTTGCAACAGATAGCTAAGTCATTAGCTATAATGTAATTCATTTTACATTAAATAGCTAAAAGTTTGAATAGCTCTGCTCACACTAGAATATGGAAATAACGTTTACTGTACCTTCTGATCACACTGCAAAAAAAGTGATGTTCTTTTTCAGTTTTATCTAGTTTTCCAGTGCAAATATCTAAAAGATTCTTAAATCAAGATATATTTACTTGAGAAGCAAAATGACATAAGACAAGAAATCTTGTGATAGGGATTTTATGATTAAAACAAGAACAAATTTCAGCCAATGGGTTCAGAAAAATCAACTCAATTCAAATTAAAAAGTAATTTTCATACCCATTGACAGATATTTGTTGTTTTAAGCATAAACTCACCTTATTTTGTTCAATTTCTCAGAAAACAATGATTAAAACAATTAACAACAAAACTTAATTTCTTCATTTTGCATATTAAGTAAATGTATCTTGATTTAAGGATGTTTAGATATTTGTACTGGAAAACAAAAATCCTGTGCAATAGTCATATTTCTGTCACAAATTCTTCAAGTTAAACCGAACTTTTATTATTTGACAGGTTGCAGTGAAGACCGTCTCGGTTACGACTGTAACCTTAGTTCCCTGAAGAGGGAACGAGACGTTGCGTCGAGAAATTGACGCTGTGGGAACGCAACGCGTAATGTCGTCATGAAGCACATGTGAAATCCGTCCAATGGAGTGACGAGACGTCAGAGGCGGGTGACGTCACGACCAGGAAACTATAAAGCACGCTCAAACAAAGCAGCGCNCTTAGAGCAGAGTATGTGTGTAGAAGATGAAACCGCGCATTTGCGCCATTCATTCACACCGAGAGAACATGCAGGATTCATATTTAAAGGGATATTTCACCCAAAAATGAAAATTCTGTCATTTACTCTCTCTTCATGTTGTTCCAAACCCATTAGACTTTTGTTCATCTTCGAAACACAAATCAAGATATTTTGGTAACACTTTACAATAAGGTCTCATTTGTTAACATTAGTTAATGTATTAAATAATATGAACTAACAATGAGCAATACATTTATTACTGTATTTATTCATCTTTGTTAATGTTAGTTAATAAAAATCCAACTGTACAGTGGGTACGGAAAGTATTCAGACCCCCTTAAATTTTTCACTCTTTTTTATGTTGCAGCCATTTGTTAAAATCATTTAAGTTAATTTTTTTTCCTCATTAATGTACACACAGCACCCCATATTGACAGAAAAACACAGAATTGTTGACATTTTTGCAGATTTATTAAAAAAGAAAAACTGAAATATCACATGGTCCTAAGTATTCAGACCCTTTGCTGTGACACTCATATATTTAACTCAGGTGCTGTCCATTTCTTCTGATCATCCTTGAGATGGTTCTACACCTTCATTTGAGTCCAGCTGTGTTTGATTATACTGATTGGACTTGATTAGGAAAGCCACACACCTGTCTATATAAGACCTTACAGCTCACAGTGCATGTCAGAGCAAATGAGAATCATGAGGTCAAAGGAACTGCCTGAAGAGCTCAGAGACAGAATTGTGGCAAGGCACAGATCTGGCCAAGGTTACAAAAAAATTTCTGCTGCACTTAAGGTTCCTAAGAGCACAGTGGCCTCCATAATCCTTAAATGGAAGACGTTTGGGACGACCAGAACCCTTCCTAGAGCTGGCCGTCCGGCCAAACTGAGCTATCGGGGGAGAAGAGCCTTGGTGAGAGAGGTAAAGAAGAACCCAAAGATGTTGTGAACCCAAAGATGGGAGAAAGTTGTAGAAAGTCAACCATCACCAGTCGGGGCTTTATGGCAGAGTGGCCCGACAGAAGCCTCTCCTCAGTGCAAGACACATGAAAG